>PYUH01004047.1:289936-340737 GCA_016808085.1 Suaeda aralocaspica
CAAGGAGTTGAATTTTATTCTACTTCAAGTGCGAAGCTACTACCAAAGACGTTGGGTTCATTATTCTAAAAGATCTCAATTAAGTTATGCATTCATTAGGGGGAGAAAATACGTGTTGCACTCTTTTTCCCTTAACCATGGTTTTATCCCACATTGGGTTTTCCTGGTGAGGTTTTTAATGAGGCAACATCATAAAGCGTATTACGAAAGTGATGTACTCTTTTTCCTTCACTAGGTTTTTGTTCCCACAGGGTTTTTCTTAGTAAGGTTTTAACGAGGCATACTATTCGATAATGGTCATCCAAGGGGGAGTGTTATATAATATATGTATTTAGTGGATGCCTATTATACCCCTATGATTATTCTAGTATATTCTACATACTAGGTTTATAATTCTCTAAGGAAACCCTAATTGTTTCCCATGTCTATATATATGTATGTACTCCCTCATGATTTAATAATATGAATATGAATCTATTATTTCCTAATACTCTCCTCTAAAACTCTCTTTCTATAACATTATGTAATTTATCGGTTTCAATTTATTTTTTACGTTTTATTTATACATATTTGTTAATATAATTTTTATAACTTTTACAGCTCAAATATTGTATTTTTTTCAATTTATTTTTTACGTTTTATTTATACATATTTGTTAATATAATTTTTATAACTTTTACAACTCAAATATTGTATTTGTAAAAAGGATATTTTGTTAATAAATATATAATGTTTTCAGATTTTTTGAAATAAGTACCTAATCAAAATTTTATTTTATTTAAGTACCTAATACTTATATTATTATTAAATTTAAATACTTAATAACGAAATTGTTAAAATTCTGTTATATAATCTGTTTGTGGGGCTCACGTTTAATTTTTTTATTCTTTTTTCCTTTTTCTTACCCAATCAAACCTTCATTAAATACATTTCATTTTTCTAATTCTTTTTTTCCTCCATTAAACTCTTTTTTCTCTCCCTATATCCCTTGAACTCCCCTATGATTGATTTTTTCTCTCTACCACATTCAATTGTCTTTTTTTGGTACCCATTTTCATCTTTATTAAACTCATTTTCTTCCTTTCAATAAATCAACTATCAAAAACAATTTTAAATCTATACATATACATATACATATTAGAAAGCACTAATGTCAATTACTATTCATGTGAATAGTTGAATAGTGTTTCACACGCGCATCTTATCTCAGTTGTTCATCTTTCCTTTCTCACACGCGCATTTTATCATAGCCCCTCATCAACCCACAACTCATCTCAGTTGTTGATCTTCCCATTTGCTCTTTCTATCCTTCACCCTCTCCTCTCTTCTTTCTCTCTCTTCCGCCTCACCCTCTCCTCTCTTCTTTATTTCTCTTCCATCTCTTCTCTCCCTTTCTCTCTCTTCCGCCATTCTTCTCATCTTCCTCTCTTATTCTCCATTTTCTTGCGACCCTTTCCTCTTCTTTTTCGATCTTCCTCTTCTCATCTTCCTCTCTTAAACTCCATTTTCTTGCGACCCTTTCCTATCTTTTTTTGATCTTCTTCTTCTCATTCTTGCTACCCTTTCCTCTTGTATTTTCATCATCTTTTTCGTTTTTTTTTCCGGATTTTATGGCATTAATTCACTCAGATCTGGTCGGGAACGAAATCAGGCGAAGCAACGGCGGAGAGGAACATGAGGAGGTACTATTTCTTGCTACCCTTTTCTTATTTTTCATTCGATTATTGTTGTTGGGTGATGTTTGGTGATCCAAAGTTTTTGTTTTTGAATTGATGTTTGGGTATTCTAAGGTTGTTTGTGACCCTTTCCTTTTTTTGAGCAATAGAGGTTGTCGTGTGATGCGCGTTGGTTGATATATGGTATTGATGGTTTAGAATTTAGGTTTTTTTCCAGTAAATTCAATTTCCTGTTTTTGTAATTTAGGTTTTTTGTCTATGTTTTCGGTTTTGCAATGGTTTCAGTTTCTGTTTTCAACGTTTTCGGTTTTCCTGACACATACTTGATGCGTTTTTTATTTATTTTTTTTTTTATTTTTATCTTTTGGTTCTTCAATCTTAGTTTTTAGTTTCAGTTTTTGTAATTTGGAAATTATTATTTGGGTTTATATAATTTCAGATTTACATGGATTTTTTGTTGTTTCAGTTTTAGTAATTTCGACATTATAAAATTTAGGATTTTATACTTCTTCTCATCCTCCTCTCTCTCTCTTTTTTTTTGTTGTATGTAGGAGTAAATTAAGTAGAAATTGAATTGAGAAATAAAGGGTTAGGGAATGAAGAGAGGCGAAGCAGCGGAGGAAGGGAATAGATAGCTTAGCTTCGCTAGATCTTAACACGAAGAGGTACGATTTCTATTGCATCTTTGTTTGTTTTTGCAATCTTTTTTTTTTTTTTAGTTCAATTATTGTTGTTGTTTGATGTTTGGTGATCTAAAGTTTCTGTTTGAATAGATAATTATTTTTGCTTCAATTTCTTGCGACTTTATTCATTCTTGTAATTTTGTTCGCATTTTTATTTCATGTCACCTCACATAAAAGTAGCAGCGTTATTATCTTTAATTTATTCTGTTTGATTTCAGTTGTTTTAATTGATTATTTGTTTGTTTATTATTGCATTACATTTCTGATGTTTTTCTTTATTTTGTTTATTGATTGATGTAAGCTGTAAATCCTTATTAAAGTTGTCACTTTACATTTAATTGATTTAATATGTGTTGATAGTGGTACAAATGTACAAGCCATTGTCTCTAAATAATTCATATCTCGTAGTTTCAAGTATGTAGCTTGCTTTTGAGTTATGAGATGATCGATTTTTGCTGAATTAAAGTTCTTGATTAATTTTTTTGATATTTCGCTCCTAGTTTATTCATCATAGTGTTTTGAAATCTCTTTTTAGTGTGATCAGTTGAAAAATGGTGGTTGTTTGCGTCAACTATTGAACTTAGAGGGAGAATGATTGTTAATAATGTTTTTTCCTTGTTCCCAATTAAATTTCTTCATATAGAATTGATATAAACTATTTTTTAATGTTTTATGTGTTCATCATGAGGAGGGGTGTGAGGATGCACGATTTAAAAGACGAGGATCAGAATTACATTACAAAGGTACATAGTTCATTGGCTTTTTTTTGTTGTTGTTGTTGTTGTTGTTGTTGTTGTCTTTTGTTAAGAATATTATTGGGTGCCCATGTACGCTATCTTATTCAAATTATGGCATACATCATAAACTTTGTTAATTCAGTCTGATTATGGGATTTTTTTCTACTATTGATTTTTTTTTTCACTTTAATTTTATTTAGTTGTTCTTTCTAAATTTTTTGGGATTTGGTTTGTTTTCACTTTGATTTTATTTTTATATTTCTCAAATTTGTTGTTAGAGGTTTGATCTTTTGGTCTACATTATTGTATTCAATGGTTTTCCTAGCTGTTGCTCTTGCTGGTTTTCCTGGTTCCTTATGGATCACAGCATGATCCCACATTAGTGGTTATATTTTTGAGTATAGTCATTCCATTTACATAGAGCATGATGGCTCAATTGTCCTCAATTTTTATGCCAGTCATTCAATATGTCTTAGTTGAGAGAAAAGTTTGTTTAGCAAACAAATACATGTCTATTGTTTCCTAGAAAAGGGGCAGAGGNGGGGGGGGGGGGGGGGGGGGGGGGGGGAGTGGGTGGGAGAGGGAGATAGTACCAAGAAAGGGTAAGTGTGGAACAAGAAAAGGTGTGGGGGAGACAGGGAGAAGAATAGGATTATAGGGAGGGAGAAAGAGCGAGAATGCAAGAGGTAAGAGGGAAAGCTGGAGAACTAGAGAAGGGGCAGGGAGACAGAGAAGGATGGAGGGAGAGAAAGCAAAAGATGGTGAGGGAGGGGAGAGAATTGTAAAGAGCAAAATGAATCATGTTTAGGCTTTTGACGCTTCTATGAGCATGATTACATGATAATGTAGCTTACTTTAAAGTTTACTTGCTTGAGCATAATTATATGCTTTAAAAGCTGTATAAGCATGATCACATGATCTTTAAAGCTTCTTGCAAATGGCATAATGGCATGATTTGTGTGTGCTTTTAAGCTTTAATAACATGTTCACATGATTTTATCGCTTTCCCTATTTACATAATTGTGTTTGTATATAAGCCATGATGAAGACTCACTAGTAGAAAAATGTCCATTAGTAACGCCCCTTTAGTATCGTTTTTAAAAAAAACGATACTAATAACTGCTATTAGTATCATTTGTTTCCCAAAACGACACTAATGTGTTTCTATTTGTATCGTTTTCAAAAAAAACGACACAATTGATAAAATATAATAAAATAAACCGATACTTTCGTTTTATCTATCTCTTCCTCTCAACTGTACTGTTAACTCTCAACCTCTCATTTTCTCACTCACCAACTTGCAACTCTCACCTATCAACCTCTCAACTCGCATCTCCTGGAGAATCCGCCGACGAATCAACTGCAGCCGGTGAAGGCGAACTCGCCGGAGTAACGCCAGCAATCACCAACAACGCCATTCAATTTCTTCGTCATTTAATCTCGAAGCTAAGGTTCAGATTCGAATTGTTTTGCGGCGGTATTTTAATTTCAATTACAATTTTAAGTTAGGGTTCAGATTCAATTTAATCTCATTATAATCTATGGTTTTAAATTTAAGCTAGGGTTCAGATTCAATTTAATCTCAGTATAATCTATAATTTTTTAAACAAATTTTCAACTGCGAATTCAATTGCAATTGCATGCATTAACATAATTATTTAATTGCATTAAGTATATTACTTTACTCGATTTAATTCAATTGAAATTTATATTAATTATTTTCTGTGCTTTTTTGCAGTTGATAGTACAAGAACACAGTATAATTTAAGGTACTAATTCCCCCTTTTTCTGATTTATTTTTGGGTATTTTTTATTTATTAAATTAGTTTTATCAACTATTGAATGCCATTATGTGGGAATTTTTGTATGGGACTATGAATCAATTATATCGTATTGTAATTTTCATTTCATTTTATTTTTTTGTTTTTGAGTTTTAGGGCTTGGAAATTAGCTAATACAATGAACTTTGAATTTATTCTTAGTTCTGATTCATAAAAAAATGAAGTATTGAAAAGCTATTCTAAGCTATTAAAATAAAGTATTTTTTTATTTTTCAGATTTTAGTGTTGTGTGTAATTGGAGTTTTTGTTACTTCAGCATTGATTAAATTTGATGCTTTGATTACTAAGTTTATTTGTTTAATTTTGAGAATTGTAAAGTTTGAAGTCAATTTTGGAGTTTTGAGCTTAATATTATGATGCTGAATTTTATTTCATGTTAGTGGCATTTTGATGTGATTTTTGTACCTTTTCTTTATACAATTTTAATTTACTTTATTGTTGTGATTGCTACGTTTGCTTGATTTCAAAAATCGCAAATTAGGATAGCAGTATATGTTTGCTAGTTTAGAAACTTTACTATACACTATATGGATAGCAATAATCTTTACTTTTTTTTTTGTGTGTGTGGAATTGTGGAATTTAACTTTTTTATTATAATGACAAAAAGTTTAGTTAGTTGGCTAATTTGGATCTTACTTCTTGTTTTATGTTGTCATCCTTAAAAACCCTTGAATAGCTTGAAGAAGTAATAGTCTAATGCAAGTAAAGTTGAAGTAATTGCTAAATTAGTCAAATGCACAATTAGAATTTGTCTAGTTGCAATGGAATTTGCATAATTTATAAGCAACTTGGTTGAGCTGTATCCTAGGATGCAAATATTAGCCTTCTTTTTAGTTCTAAAGAAAATTTCGGATCGTTATTTCTCTACTTGTTCTTCGAGTGCATATGTATATGAGTAATCATCTACATTGTGCACTTGAAGAACAATAGGGAGATGCTGCCGAATTTTCTTTAGAGCTAAAAAGTTTGCAAATATTTGCTTATGGTTGCTGCTGCAGTCTTGTGTTAAATGGATGCTGGTCCTGTGAACTGCTGCTGCTGCTGCTGTTAGTTTGTGCAGTTTTTTTTTTCTTCTTTTTTTTGGAGTGCATGGTAGTTGTTCAGGAGCTGCAAAACATGTTGGTTGTGCAGCCTGTTTTGGTTTGTTACAGGATGCCTAAGTTGTTCTGCAGTGAGCTATGCAGGGCTGCAGTTTGGGGGTCTGATGTTAATTCAGTTCTGCAGTTTTGTGCAGTGAAAATCTGCTAGTGAGGTTGTATTTTTTTCTTGGTGGCTGCTGGTGGCTGTTGTAGGCTGTTGGAGTTGGGTTTACGGTGCAGGTTGGTGGGGTGTGTGGAGGAAGTTGTGGCTGGTTGGTTTTGTAGTGGGGGCAGGGTATGCAGTGCTGGTGTGGCACATTGTTGCTGCTGTGTGTTGTGTGCTGAGTGATGAGAGTGGTTGGCTGTGGTTTTTTATTTGTCTTGTGTTGTATTGGAGTTTTGTTGGTGTTGGTGTTTTGGTTTGGTTTAGGTTGTTTTGATGTGTGTTTCTAGTAGTCCTGACCTGTTTTTGGTAGCGATGAGTCATACTCCCAAAGGTTTTACCCTCATAGAAAATACATGCCCGTTGAGGTCACCACTAGTGGTCAACTTCACTCCTCCAAGGACTTGCTTTAAGATCTTAACTACATTATTGCCAAGGCCTTATCTATGAGATTAAACACTCCATTTTTGTTTCCGACTCTTATATCCATCTATTTCCTTTTCCTTTTGTCCAATTTATTCGGTCTCTTGTTGATTGTCCAATTTTTGTCCAATTAATCACTGATTTAATACATTATTGATTGTCCTGCTTGAAGTTTTAGCAAAGCATGTCATGTCTTTTTTTAATATGTTTGTTTAGACAGTAGCAGCATATTCATATGTACTGATTGGAAAGCTACTGTACCCTTTCTTATTCTCTTAACAACAATATCTTACATACTTTACTTACATCGTTTTGTTTTCAATATAATCTTTTGAAGGACTATATTGGAAGATCTGCCCCGTATACAAAAAGAGAGTTGGATGAAGTTCGCGAGCAATGGGCGAGGTTCTTCAGACTAAATTTCTTATTATCCGATCCTAATTAAATAAAAAATGTATTTGATTACAATATTGTTCATACTTTTAATTTAGTTATTTCGTAAACATCTATCCAACTTGTCGTTGTAAAATATATTTATATAAGAATTGAAAGTGTATTGTATATATCTGAATTGTTTACAATTTTTAATTTGTTAATGAAATATTTATATTAGTATTGTAAACTATAGAGAATCGAACAGGGGCAATGGCGGGAGGATAGCGGGAGGATGCATATATATATAGATATATTATTTATTGTGAATATAGAGCCCACCAAATTACCATTTGAAATTTGTTTTATAAACAGCACTATTAGTATCGTTTGTTAAGAAAAGGACACTAATAGACAACCTATTTGTATCGTTTTTTTGTAAAAACGACACAAATTGGCCACCTATTTGCATCGTTTGTTTGTAAAAACGATACAAATAGAAGCTATTACCATCGTTTCTAACAAACGATACAAATAGAGTTTGCTATTTGTTACGCCTCCAATTGTATCGTGTGTAAAACGATACAAATAGGTGCAAAAAAACGATACTAATAAGCTATTTTTTTACTAGTGACTTTTCACATAGACATAGGATAATAATAGATAGTGGGTTTATGAAGTCACATGAGTCTTAAAGACTCGATTCTTGAATAGGTTAAACGAAATATAAGTGAAGTGATCATCAAACCTAGCAAATATGTGTGCATTAAATAAACTCGCCTAGTAAGCACTCAAGTGATGCATCATTTAGGTTAATCTTGTTGTAATGTTGCTTGATACACTATGATGAGAATTACAAAAGAGATCTAGTAGAGGATCACTCAACTTGGAGGTACCTCATCCCCGAACCCATGATATTGGTACAAGACCTAACCATCGGGAAGCCACCGCACCTCACCTTAGCCGGTGAGAACGCTTTCACTTGGGTCCGTAAGACTCTACGGAGTGCGGTTTTTTGCCTTTACTGGAATTTCGTTCCAAACTATGCATACTCACCCTACGCGATGACCCTTCCCATGGTCTAAAGAACAAATGAAACGTGGGCGGATGTGGCCTCGGTGGCCCACCTGTAAAAACACTGATGTAGTGTTTATTTGTCTTTATTTTCCATAGTTTTCCTTAGTTAGTTGAGTTACTTTTTCGTTCTTTTTCCTTAGTTTTCCCTATTTTTTCCATAGTTTTTAGCTAACCCAATTCCCTCGCATTTTTGTCATATTTTTCTCCGTTTTGTGTTGTTTTGTGTATTGTCTCATTCTTGTAAATTTCTCCATTATGGTATGGAAACCAAGGCAAAATATAGTGAAGCTACACAAAGTATTTAGCGTTGGTTCGGGTCGGACACTATTTATTTTGAAGCCATTTGGTCTAGTCGACGTGTTACCATGGTTGATGGTCCGTGATATCGCAAGCTTGACTCACGATATCGTAAACCATAGCTTAGCGACTTAGCTCAAACAAGCAAGCACCAACCTTCATAATGAGCACAGGGAAAGCGTGAATATTGCAAATTCCCTTTTATTTCACCCATATATCTCAACATAATCCATATTTTCATGTTCTATTAATTGGAGGTTATTTTACGTGTCGTGAGCTTCAAAACTATAGGTCATTTGCCCAATTCCGATGAGTATTGACTGAGTTATGCCCTTTTTAAGCAGAACAGTTTGTGAAGTCTGAAGCGTGGCGGCCGCTGGCTGCAGTAGCGGCCGCTAGCCCTCTGTTTTCCAGCGTGTTCTGTTTTACTTATTTGCAAATTTCTCCCACTTGTGCCCCAACTTGGTGATTTTTTTCCTATATAGCCAAAGGCAGATGATGAAGAGAATGATATATAGAGAATCATAGTTAGAAATAGTTAGAAATTGTAGGAAATAGCTAGCTAGAAGTTAGTATAAGACAATTACAAACTGTCATTTTGCTCTCTAGATTAATTGCATTTGATTAGTGATTAGTTCTTGATAAAATTCAATAGTTGTAATTCAATCTTTCTTCAATTATTTCAATGTTGGTTATTCAAGGTTCTTGGTTTCTTGTTCATGTTCTTAGTTTGGTGTTCTTAGTTTCATGTTCTTGGTTACTTGTTCTTAGTTAATCATCATTATTGTATTGGGGTATGATTGGAGTAAAGCTTCAAGGTTCCTTAATTACAAATATTCAAGCTTCATGGTACAATTCTTAATTCATCTTCAATTCCCATTCAAATTACAATTCTTGTAGCTACTTTCTTACTTTGAAGTTTTGTTTATTAAAGCTTTTATCAAGTTAAACTTGTCCTTGTCTTCATTGCTTTCATTATTTCAAGTTTTCAAGTTTTCAAGCTTTCTTTATCAAGATTAACCTGTCCTTATTCTATTACTTATATTAATTCAAGTTCATAAGTTTTCGTCTCAAGTTAAGCTTGTCCTTGCATTATTGCTTTATGTCTTAAATACTCTCAAGATTAAACCTTGACCTTGTCTTCATTTTCTCTATTGCTTTTGTAGTTTGATTAAATCACTTGCATAACTTATTTCTTTGTAATAACATTGATAATCAAACAAAGCTCTTCCATTTTTATAACTTTTGTTTTGTTTAGTTTATAATCCATTGTCATAACCTATTTCTTTGCTATAATTTGTAACTATGAATAAAAATATGTATTTGATTGATAAAATGTGTAGTGAGTAGTTTTTAGTGCTAAGATGTGGGTGAAACCGTCACCTCCTATATATTTTAGTGCTTCTTGCAAGAGTCTTAGCTTGGGGGTGACTAGTGTTGGATTAAGGAGTGCTTGTTCACATTTTCATGATTAGCTACCATAGATGTTGTACCTAGGTTCCTCAACGAAGGATCGAGAGATGAAGTTGAGTGAGGACTCCCCTTGTTCGATTGATTCAAGTACCATGAGAATAGGTGCTTGGGGTAAGGGACGTTAATAGTCTTCGTGATTGTGCTTAGGAGCCGTTTTGTGTTCACGCCGTGAGAATATGTCGTGTTCATAGTTGCGCTCGTCATGCTAGCTCGAGAGAGTAGACATGGCTCTTAGAATGACTTCCCCTAGATGTTTTCCTTAGACTTGGCTCGTTGTAAGATTCACACCTTCACAGTGGTTGTGAGTGGTGAATCCCGTACCTTAAAACCTTTTAGTTTTGTTAGTCTTGTGTTAAGATTAGTGATGGTAACTATTATCCAATCATTGGAATTTCTGACTTAGCTTAATCAACACTTGAGCTTCTTATTGTCTAACTTTGCTCTCATGGGATTCGATCCTTACTTGCCCTTGCTAGTAGACTAGTGAGCCTTGTATGGTTTATCTTTGGTAGCTACTTCGACACGCTATCAAATTTTGGCGCCGTTGCTGGGGAGTAACAATTACATTAGCTTAGTTTGAGTAGAATAAGCCTAAGTCAATTTGTCTGTATTTGTAATTAGTGTGTCGGCTTCATGGCCACCTTCTTAATCGACCCCCAATATGAGCATGAGTCATTTTATTTGTTTTATCTTAGGGTTTTGGATCCCCTTAATCTTAACTATAATCATGATAAGTGGTTAGCTTGTAATTCTATTTATCGGGGACTAAACAAGGAAACTTGGGGACGGGTAGAGTCTTTGTCTCGTGGGTAATTCTTATGTTTTGACTTGGATAGGGCTTTGCTTCTATTTGAGTGTCTTGCTAAAGAAACCTCTCAATGGGATATGACTACCCAAGGATTACATGACTTTAGTCATGAACCAAACTCTCTTGAGGAATATGGCTTTGATTATTGTTGTTTTATGCTTCCAACTTTGATGTTCACCATCAGTATTCACAAGAACCGAGCTCACTCGAAATCACTCTTGATGAGTACTTAAAATGTTTTAGCATGAGCTCTTGTAATTCACTTCATACTTCCCATGTTGAGCTTGCTACCGATGATTTCAGTCTTGACTCTTCCCCGCTGTCACTTGTTACTAAGCTTATTAGTGTCCAACTTCCCATTGACGATGACCCTCATATGTACTATCCTCATGAGAGTTATGACTCTCACGAATCGCCACGTGAAGTCAATGAATCCCTTGAAATAGATTTTTGTGAAGAAAATAAGGTCATAAATGCCATGGTGGTCTTCATACCACTACCTTCCACTTCATCTTGGGAAACACTTGACCATGTTCCTTCACCGCCCACTTTACTTCCAACCATGCCCATACCACTTCCATTCGAGGACATTCTTGTTTGTCTTGATTCCCATGTTTCTCTTATAGAAACCAAGGCAACTAGAGTGTATGGAAGTACTCCCTTTTTATTTTCTTTTAGTGTTTTCTTAGTTTTGAGTCTTTCTTTTCCTCCCTGTGGGCACTCACTCCCGCGTAAGCATAAAAAAATGGCCCTTTCACTATTTTCGATGCCATTATTAGTCATTTCTTATGTGGTTTTTAGTGAGTTGAGTGGTAGTGCATTTGACAAGCTCTTACAAGCTTTACAATGTTATTTACTAAGCCCTTATCTTTTGGTTTTCCTAGATAGCTTTGATGTAACCTTGATTACATTTTAGCTCCTGTGTCTAAGTGCTAAGTCAGGCTCGTGACATTAAACAAGCGCTCGCGGGGGGCACCCCAAGTTACTTGTACATATATTTTTATTTTCTAGCTTATTTGAGCATTTTTTGGCTCTTCGGAGCATTTTCGTTCAATTTTGGGTACCTTTTGTCCCCAAATCAACCTTTTGAGCTTCCAAACCAGGTAAACCCCTTAGAATCATTTGGTTTAGCTTTTGTGATGGGTTGAGTAATGTTTTACGGTGAAATGAGACTTTTGTGTCATTTTGGGTATGTTCGGTGATTTTTAAAGGCATTTTCGGGAATCTGATCATCCCGAAATGCACTTAAGCGTTGATTAAGCAACACCAGCATTCCTATATGTTACTTTGACTTTTACTTGAACTTATGAAGCCTTCCTATCGCTTATTTTGGCTCATAAGTGCAATTAAGGTTTGTTTTTACTCATTTCTTGCTCTTCGGGAAAACATCGTCCCGAAAAGCATTTGAGGCGCCTTCAAACCTCATAAGTCATTTGGACATGTCATTTTGACCCTATATGATGATATCATGAAGCTTTCTTGGCTTGATGAGGCCTATGTAATCTATTAGGCATTAAAAACTTGAATTTTTGCAAATATTGCTGCTAAAACTGCTTCAGTTCAGAGGTCTAACAGATAGCGGCCGCTGGAACCCCTTAGCGGGCGCTAGGCCAAATAGACTTTTTCCCCAACGCTTCTGTCTCAATTTGTGCATAAAATGAAATTAGGGGGGTAGCGCCCGCTGCCCTTCTGCAGCGCCCGCTAGGAGTGTCTTTTAGGCAGATTACTTCAGCAAAAATTCAGTTTCTTTTATCTCATTTTACAAAACACAAGGCCCTTTCCCTCACCAACCCCCTTTCTCCCTCGTCTTTTCCTATCAATCTCTATCATCTAAACATCTTGTTCACAATTTCCCATCACTAATTTATCTAAACTTCACAAGCAACAATTCTAAATAAATTGACAAACCATAATAGAAATTTGCACTCATCTTCAAGAACTCCAGCATAATTCAAATTGGGAAAAGTGAGGGTTTCATTCAATGTTCGAATTTGCTACCTTAAGGTTTGTTCTCGGTGTTTATAGAGTATTTTCACACTCTATTGGGTATCATTTCTTAAACCCTAACTATTTTTCAATTGTTATTAATCATGATAAATTTTTGAGTTCTTGTTTGTTTTTCATAGTTCCACGGGCTAATTTAAAAGCTTCTTTTCATTCTTAATTTAAATTAAGTTTGCTTATTAGCTTTTCCTTTGTTTTTCATTGAAATCATGTTCGTAATATTGTGGTTTTGTTGAAATGTTTAGCCTTCTTCTTTCTCCTCCATAAGCACCGGGACGTTGCTTCATTCTAGCTTGGGGGGGGGGGGGAAGTGTTTTAATTGTTGATATATTTGAAGGCTTTGGTCGTAAATTGAGAATGTGTATGGTGAATTCATTGTTGTGTTGGTGATTATTTCATAATTGTCAATACATAACCATGAAATGATGTTTTTTGTGATAAGTTTTTAATGATGAGGATTTTCCCCTCTTTCCTTCAAAATCCAAATTCTTTCCTCCCTTTCTTTCCCCAAATATCCAAACATTTAGTAGGTAAAGCATGTAGTCTTATTTTCTTTTATTATTTTTCCTTAGTTTATTTTTAGAGCACTTAATTTATTTACCGCATGCATTCAAAGTGAAAAGTCCAAAAATATTTTTCTTTTTAGGTCTTTTTAGTTAGTTTTAGGATTATACCCCTTATGATGTAAAAAGAGACTATTAGCTTAGATTTTCCCTTTCTCATGAGCTTCAAATGTTAAAGCACTTTAAAAAGGTAGTTCTCAAGCTTTGCATAGTTTAGTAATAAAACATGTTAGATAATTGTTTGAACTTGTGTAGTGAATATCGGTTTCTTCACCCCTTGGCTTTATCAAACGCCGAATGAATGATCGTTTTTGAACCTTAGTGAGATTTTTAGCCTCTATGCATATTTAGAGCACCTCCTTGGTCTCATTTTATTCCTTGAGAGATTGATATTTGCCTTGTGGTTGGTACCTAGATCAAGAATTTGCCTTGTGACTTTGGGGATCGTACCTACTATGCTCTTGGTTATATGATCATGGCTCACATTTCTTTTGTTTTGTTTTTAGAATCCAACTCTTCTTAGGTTTATTTTCTCTTTTACTTCCCAAAAAATTATATACTCTTTAGTTCCCCTTTGCAGTTTGACCCTTGTTCACTAAACCACACTCGAACCTCGGCCTACAACCGTTGTCACCCAATGTAGTTAGTGACGCATGTCGTCATTCTTTTCCTCTTGTATAAATTCGTTCTAGGTATCAAAAAAAAAAAAGAAAAAGAAACAAAAAAGAAAAGAAAGAAAAAAAAAAGAAAGAGAAAAAGAAAAAAAAAGTGTAGTAGAATTGAAAAAAAAAATTCCAAAGCTTTTGTAAATAAGCTTAGTTAGCAATAAAAAGTTGGTTCTTGTTCAAATAATTTGAAGTGAGTAAATGGCTTGTCATCATCATTTCTTCAAATATTATCTTTTAAATGATGAAAAGTCATATGTCTATGTTGTCCTATTCCTTTTAGGACGTTTTTTTGAGTTACAAAATGGGTCTTTGAGTCGATTTTTCCACTTCTATTCTTCATGATCATTGGATTATAGTGGAAAATCAAGTTTTGTTGTGTTGAGGTCTTCCTTCATTGTCAAAAGTTTGCAAAGTTCGTTATTGAGTTATAAATGCTTCACTTAGGTTTACCTCCTCAAAATAGCCAAACTTTCCAACTTTCACCTTTACCTCAACCCCATTACAACCCTCAAAGTCCATTTGAGACCGAGATGCAAAGTTCAAAGGTTACTTGAATAAAGTCACTTGGCAAGCATGTTGAGAAGATATTTTACACAAGATGTGAGTGATTAACCACTTCTTATCACATTTATGCTCTTGTTTCCGTCGCAAAACTCCCTCAAGGAGTATTTCGTACGATCATTGCATAATAAGGAGTATATGATGTAAATATTGGTTGAAACTCACAAGTTCACCTCAATCTACTTAGGTTGCTATTTAATTTCCTTCTTGAGAACTATGCTTTCCTTACTTTCCTTAGTGTTAAAGATTTAGTTCATTTCTGAGAAATTGTTTAAAATCTTTGTTAATCATTCCCTAAGGGATTCATCTTTCTCTTCCAGTTCTTAAAAGTTAAAATTGCTTGGGGACAAGCAATGGTCTAGTTTGGGGGAGTTTGATGTAGTGTTTATTTGTCTTTATTTCCACAGTTTTCCTTAGTTAGTTGAGCTACTTTTTCGTTCTTTTTCCTTAGTTTTCCCTATTTTTCCCATAGTTTTTAGTTAACCCAGTTCCCTCGCATTTTTTGTCATATTTTGCTCCGTTTTGCGTTGCTTTGTATATTGTCTCATTCTTGTAGGTTTCTCTATTTTGGTATGGAAACCAAGGCAAAATATAGTGAAGCTACACAGAGTATTTAGCGTTGGTTCGGGTCGAACAATATTTATTTTGAAGCCATTTGATCTAGTCGACGTGTTACCATGCTTGATGGTCCATGATATCGCAAGCTTGACTCACGATATCGTAAACCATAGCTTAGCGACTTAGCTCAAAAAAGCAAGCACCAACCTTCATAATGAGCACAAGGAAAGAGTAAATATTGCAACTTCCCTTTTATTTCACCCATATTTCTCAGCATACTCCATATTTTCATGTTTTATCAATTGTAGGTTATTGTACGTGTCGTGAGCTTTGAAACGATAGGCATTTGCCTAATTCCGATGAGTATTGATTGAGTTATGCCCTTTTTAAGCAGAACAGTTTGCGCAGTCTGAAGCGTAGCGGCCCCTGGCTGCATTAGTAGCCGCTAGACCTATGTTTTCCAGCATATTCTGTTTTTCTTCTTTGCAACTTTCTTCCACTTGTGCCCCAACTTGGTGATGTTTTTGCCTATATAACCAAAGGCAGCTATTGAAGTCCCAAAGGGACAATCATAGATAGGAGAATCATGGATAGAGAATCAGAGTTACATTTTGTTAGAAATAGCTAGAAGTTAGTATAAGATTATTAGAAACTCTCATTTTGCAATATAGATTAATTGTATTTGATTAGGTGGTTAGCTCTTGATAAATCAATTAGTTGTAATTCAATCTTTCTTCAATTATTTCAATGTTGGTTATTCAAGGTTCTTGGTTTCTTGTTCATGTTCTTAGTTTGGTGTTCTTAGTTTCATGTTCTTGGTTACTTGTTCTTAGTTAATCATCATTATTGTATTGGGGTATGATTGGAGTAAAGCTTCAAGGTTCCTTAATTACAAATATTCAAGCTTCATGGTACAATTCTTAATTCATCTTCAATTCCCATTCAAATTACAATTCTTGTAGCTACTTTCTTACTTTGAAGTTTTGTTTATTAAAGCTTTTATCAAGTTAAACTTGTCCTTGTCTTCATTGCTTTCATTATTTCAAGTTTTCAAGCTTTCTTTATCAAGATTAACCTGTCCTTGTTCTATTACTTATATTAATTCAAGTTCATAAGTTTTCTTCTCAAGTTAATCTTGTCCTTGCATTATTGCTTTATGTCTTAAATACTCTCAAGATTAAACCTTGTCCTTGAATTCATTTTCTCTATTGCTTTTGTAGTTTGACTAAATCACTTGCATAACTTATTTCTTTGTAATAACATTGATAATCAAAAAAAGCTCTTCCATTTTTATAACTTTTGTTTTATTTAGTTTATAATCCATTGTCATAACCTATTTCTTTGCTTTAATTTGTAATCATGAATAAAAATATGTATTTGATTGATAAAATGTGTAGTGAGTAGTTTTTAGTGCTAAGGTGTGGGTGAAACCCTCACCTCCTATATGTTTTAGTGCTTCTTGCAAGATCTTAGCTTGGGGGTGACTAGTGTTGGATTAAGGGGTGCTTGTTCACATTTTCATGACTAGCTACCATAGATGTTGTACCTAGGTTCCTCAACGAAGGATCGAGAGATGAAGTTGAGTGAGGACTCCCCTTGTTCGATTGATTCAAGTACCATGAGAATAGGTCCTTGGGTTAAGGGACGTTACTAGTCTTCATGATTGTGCTTAGGAGCCGTTTTGTGTTCACGCCGTGAGAATAGGTCGTGTTCATAGTTCCGCTCGTCATGCTAGCTCGAGAGAGTAGACATGGCTCTTAGAATGACTTCCCCTCGATGTGTTCCTTAGACTTGGCTCGTTGTAAGATTCACACCTTCACAGTGGTTGTGAGTGGTGAATCCCATACCTTAGAACCTTTAAGTTTTGTTAGTCTTGTGTTAATATTAGTGATAGTAGCAATTATCCAATCATTGGAATTTCTGACTTAACTTAATCAACACTTGAGCTTCTTAGTGTCTAACTTTGCTCTCATGGGATTCGATCCTTACTTGCCCTTGCTAGTAGCCTAGTGAGCCTTGTATGGTTATCTTTGGTAGCCACTTCGACAGGCTATCAAACACCCATAAGTACATAACTACAAAAGACTATCCAAAACACTAGAATGAATAGTCCTCGGCAAGAACATGAAATAGAACACACAATCTTACCTTTATCATACACATGCACCTGTAAAAATGATTCTCTTTACTTTAAAATTGATATAATTAGTTACTTTGGATTTTGCATCGAACGGGTTTCCTCCTATAACAATCGCCCAATGGGCACCAACTTGGGAGCAACTTCAAGAAGGTATTAGCTATGTCACATTAAGTGACAGAATTCCAGCACATTTATAAAAAAAAAATACGTCTTGTAATTCCGTTTGAAGTCATAGACTACTATTTCATACAACTCCCCCATTGTGCAGTCTCGAGGTATATACGTTCCAAGAATTTTGGTACAAATCCTCATTCACTCTACGTGATTAGCAATTTAAATACTTTTTATGACTCACATGCAACATCAAACATGAACATGAATAACAAGTAATCAGACATGAGCACCATATTAATTAATCTTATTTAATTAGTGATCATATTATGATACTTTCTTTATTACTTTCCCAACTTTTCCACACATAAACTGTGAGTGGATTCTTTCCTTCTTGTTTGCACATTAAGCAAGCATTTGCTAAATTTATTCTTTGCTACTGATCATGTGAATAAAAATTCACTAAACACTTTCCTTCTTGCTCAAATTGTTGAACAACAAACACTTATTCCTTCTATATTAACTACTAGTCAACTTCTTTCAATAAATAAACATTACAACATCCTTGATGTGTTAAGATAACGATAACACGGAATGTAACCATAGTAGTCATATTGTATACCTTTTATACTATTCAATTTCGTTTTATTTTGTTTAATTTAATTTTACTTTATTTATTACTTAATTTTGTTTTACTTCATTATTTTAATTTATTTTTGAAAACTTAGGAAATCAATTAAGCACAAAAATATGGCCAAGTACGACGAATGTTCTACAAAGTTCTAGAAGCTAAGGTTCCGTACGAAATTGGGCAACTTTGAGATTATGGAAACATAAAAAAAGATACATAGAAGTGAATATCGAAATATGGAAGTTATAAATTCACATTCTTTGTGCGTATATACGCACATAGTGCGCACATGCGCACCAAGGGTTGTTTTTCATAAATATGGCAATGAGCAAAGACATACCAAAATTCCCGAGAACCTGCGCCCATGCGTAGAGCGACACATGGACGCAAGTCACGCGTCCCAGCGTAGGTCATGCATCCCAGCACAGGGCCCACCTGCGTATCTGCGCAGGTCCTGCTCACTATGCTCCGATTTCTGTCTTTTCACCTATAAATATGGTCCTTGTCTGGCCACTTGATACATCTTGAATTTCGTGTCATTCACCTCGTAATTCGTGCCAGCCTCTCTCTTTTTTTTCTCTACAAAAAACACTTTCTAAACCTCCCTTAAACACAATAAAATATTAAATAAATCTTTCAAACACAACTTTACTTATTACTGTTGTTGTTGTTGTAGAAACCCACACCTACTATATATTACAGGTTATTATGACCTACAAACAAGTTTTTCTTGTATTTTTTAAAGAAAATTTAATGAAATTATAAATTAAAATCCACCACTCCTACCACCACAACACCACTAGTCCACCACTCCACCACAACCAACTTTAGAGACAGTCCACCACCGCCAAACATTGTGGCCACCCATTGCCATCGTCATCACCTCAAAATTTAATTGGAGTAGTTGTTGCAAAGGTTAGTAGTGGTGGTGGTTCAAAACTTTCTTTAATTGAATTTTTCAAATTAATTAAGGTTTGATAATTTGGTAAAAGCTTCGAATATATGACGAAGAAGAGGGAATTAATAGAAAAATGTTGGTGATGGGTTCGAAAGAGGAAGATAAAAGATGGTAGAATGGTGGTGGTGTGTAAGTATGTTTTGGTGATGGTGGTGGTACATCAGGGTGGTGGTGGGTTCAAAAGTTTTAATGAGGGTGGAGGTGGTGATGAAATTTGAAGGGTGTAAAGGGGGATGGAAAGAGGATGGGAAGATGATAATGGTTAAGGCGGGATTGGTGGGAGAGATAATGGAAGACCATAGAAGAGACAGAAAGATATAAGGGGATGGAAAGAAGAGAGAGAAAGATGGGGAAAGGAAAATTGAAATTTAGGTGGATGAATGAAAAAAATATGCAAACCAAACACTTCAAACGGAATCAAAATCATCATTTACTTTCAGGTCATCCGGTCTTTTTGGGAAGATGGCGGTTTAAGGTGGGTTTTTTGTAGGTTAATCAAAAGGTGGGTCTTTTAAAGGCGGATGAGCCAAAGAGGTTTTTTTGTCAATGTTTCCTTGTTATTGTTATTATCATTATCATTATTATTGTTGTTGTTGCTATTGTTATTATTGTTGTTGTTGTTGTTGTTGTTATTGTCGTCGTCGTCGTCAACCACCACCACCACCACCACCACCACTACCACCACCACCACCACCACCACCACCACCACCACCATCATCATCATCATCATCATCACCATCATTATTATTATTACTATTATTTTTTTTTAATTTGAGTTCTTATTCAAGCATCAACAAAAAGACGTTTTAACCTCCGCACACAAGGTACTTTAAATGAGGCTAACATCAACAACATCTACATTTTGAGTTCTTCAATTAATTGAGTTAGTTTATGTGATTTAATTGCTTTATTAGAAATTTGACATGTTTAATTAAATTCATGAAAGTTTGATTAATTATGGCTTGACTTTAAATTAAAAAACAACTTTAGGTAAAAACATTAATTAGATTGTTTTATGTGATTTATATGTTAGTTGTTTCATTATTCTCAGGGACGAATTTGAGGGTGTTCTAGGTGGTCGAGAAAAAAGGAACCCCAAAATTTGTGGGGCCCCAAAATTTAGTTATATAATAATTTTTTTGGCAAAGTACAAGGAGAAGAAACTACAAAGAAGTTGTTATACGGTGAGCATGGTTAACTAGCTAACGACTCACCTTTCTACAATTTACATAAGAGAAAGAAGCAAAGTACTTGATAATATCATAAACTATGTCACGAACAGGGAGGGGTGCTGAATCCGGTTGAAGAAGGGCTTGGACTAATTGAAGACAATCAGTGTGCACCAAGACGTGGGAAGCCTTAAAACGTAAAGCTTTAATCCCATGAAGCATCGCTAGGGCTTCGGCTCGGAAGGGGGAAACGATTATAACAGAGTCACATCCCTCATGAATGAGTGCTCCTTCAGGATTGGTGATACTCCAGCCTACAGCAGCCATGGATACAAGATTTCCTTTAACCCATGAACCATCAACAGTAAATAAGATGAGATATCTGTGCCGATCAAACTCGCCAAACTGATAGCTATCTTGTGGTTTTGGTGGAATTGATGGAGGGACATGAAGAATAGGAACCGCATCTTCAATGGTCTTCCAGGTTTTGACTTGGAGGTCTTTGAAATTGAGGATGTCCAAGGGATGAAGATTGATACCCTGGAACACAATGTTGTTACGGTGCATCCATATAGCCCAAAGTGTTGCTCTAAATTCTAGTGCTCGATCACTATTTTCCTCCTGCAGGTCAAGATTCATAAAATACAACAAGTTATTAGTAACCTAAATATCGAAGGAGATGTTTGTGTGTGTATCATTTGTCTGAACAAGATTTCCACATTTCTATATCCTTATAGTGACTAGAGAGTCTCGAAACAAATGAGAAGGAGTTTCCCTTGCAATATTACACAACGGGCATGCGCCAGTAGTAGACACCCCATGTTTTCTTAGCTCATCTCCCACAGGCAAACCATTCCACATCAATTTCCATAGAAACATCTTCCATTTGGGAAATATCTTCCATTTCCATAACCAATTGGCAGACTTGACAGTGACATTTCCCAATGTATGAAAAGGCCAATAAAGAGTATCCTTCTAACTCGTGATGCTGAGGTGAGTACTTAGAATAGTATGAGTTGTTTCTGTATCGAATTTTCTCCTAATAAAGTCTTCTTTTCCATTGTCTGTCATTGGTTATTAGATCAGAGACAAGAATAGGGTTTTCATGAGCATGGATTTCTGTTTCACAAATGTTGATGAACCCATTGTTCAACAATTTATGATTCATAACAGATGTTGTTGCTAAAGCAATGGAGGTGGGGTAGGGACTGTGAGGATTTCGCTGACGTAGACTGGATGCGTGAATGGACTGATTGCCTGTTGACGTACCCTCGAAGTACCTGCTAAAAAGGGACAATAATCCTCGTAGGATTATTTCCCCCTCCGATGCTTAAGTAAGTATTTGAAGGAGAGTAAGTGAACAATAATCAACAAGTAAACAATTCTAGAGAGAAGTTTTAGAGAGAAGTTTTCCCTTTTTAGTAAGTGTTTTTGTCTTAATCTTGAGTGTAATTTTTATCAGAATTTTGTGGACTATTTATAGCCTCAAGTACAATTTCTTACCCACTGAGATTGTGACACTTGTCATCATCTCTTTGATTATCTTCCTTCATTTGCCTAATGGGCTTTTAGCAGAGAACTTTTTAAGGCCCCATGGTTTGTTTTAGCTCTTTTCCATTGGCGAATAAGGGCTTGACATGTGGCAAGTGTAGAATTACATATGGACCAGTTAGAAGATGACACGTGGCAGTGTGGGGCCCACTCAAGGCGAACTCATCACTGCCACGTTGGCAATCCCAAGCTGGCATTTAAGGATTCGTGGTCCAATTGTGGGATGACACGTGGCCGTGTAGGGTCCACTCATGGCAGACTCATCACTGCCACGTGGCAATCCCATGTCATCATTTTGTAACAAAAATAGGGACACGTGGTCCACTCAGAAGCTGACACGTGGCAGCTGACTTGTCATGCCACATCAATTGCCCCTCAGATGGGCTGATGAATCCATAATTCATTACCCATCTGATTTAATCAGATTTGGGCCTTACTATGCAGGCCCATTTACATTTTGGGGGGAAATGGAGGGTTTCAAATTTTCCCCCCTTTTTACCCTCACCCTTTCTCTTTAAATAGAGGTGTGAGGTAAATTCATTTTTCACATTTTAACAGTTGTGAATTTTTCTAGAGAGAGAAAGTAGTAAGAAAAATCAGTAGAATTTCTAAGAATTTCCCAAAGGCGATTTCCGGTGAGTTTAGGCGATTTCAGGCGAAGCTTCAGTCAGTGAATAGTGATTCAGATCTTTAACCTACCAACTTCTTTACTCAGGTAACTATTACCTGATCCGGTTTCATTTTGTTTTTCTTTAATTATTCTGTCATGTCTTCTAGTTCGTCTTCTCCTCTTAATGCTTGTACTCAATTGTTGGTTATTCCTAGTAATAAACAAGTAGGAGTGGGTCAGGGTACATCACCTGGCTCCCAATATTCTATAGCCCCAAATATTCTTTCTTCATTGGGGTCACCGAATCTTCCATTCCTTCCTGTGCAGGAGGACATGGCAAGAACAAAACAAACTACTTCAACGATTTTCACAAGCAAGGATCCGGCAGACTCCATTGAAGAGATGGAGAGATTTGCAAACAAAGCCGAATCAGGACACTCAGCTTCTGACTTTGATAACGAGGTCACTGCACCTCCACGTAAACCTACTACCTATCCCACACCAGAGACTGCTTTGGTGAGATGGGAGGCCATAAAGGACATTAACATTGTCCTTTATGGTAATTCTTTTATTAACCACAAAAGCTTTCAACTTATTCTTCCTAAGAAGGGGGATTCCCTTCTTAGTGCCCCAGAGGGATGCTTCGGCATCTATATGTCTATGATAGACATGGGCGTTTCAATTCCATTTCTTCCTTTCTTTTTAAATCTTCTTAACCGTTATGACTTAGGTTTATCACAGTTAACTCCAAATTCATGGCATCATATTGTGACTTATGCTGCCACTTGTAAATTAAACAATCTTAGACCCTCTTCGGCAGCCTCTGTACATATGCATAAATTAACTAAGGCTGCCGGATGTAAACATGGCTGGTTTACTTTGGCTAATGATGACGATTACATCACTGCCATTGAGAAGTCTAATAAGGCTACCTTTTGGCGAGGTGATTTTGTCTTCATTAAGTATGAGGACCCTGATTTTGTAGCTAGGATGAGTAAGTGGAACTTAAGTCCTAAATTGAAAGGCAAAGTGTCCAACCCACCCAAACTAAATACAAATGACTTTGCCATTTTAGATTTATTTAGAAAAACAACAGCTAAATGGAAAGGGATGACTTATGAGATTCCCTCCAAATGGATTCCTTTCAAATTTCTTTTCACTGACCACAAGTTTCTTGAAGCTTGTGGGTTAGTGTATGGTGGTAATGCTGGTAGGTTACCTTTTCTCTTTCTTTCTTTTTTTTTTTTTTGCATTGTTTTATGATTGAATTTGTTAAGTGTAAGTAATTCGGTCTTATTTTGCAGAAAAAGCATTAAACGAACTACCCGACGAGAAAAAAGGCAAGATGGACCAAGCTGAGTTCCTTCGTCGCCTTGCCCAATCCAAAGAGAAGACGCCTCTTCAGAAGAGGCAGACTACGGAGGTATAGATACCGGACTTGCGAAAAGTCCTGTCACCTTCATTTTATTCGGCTTCTCTTTTATTAATTATTAATTATTTATTTTTATTTTTTTATTTTTAACAATGTAAGTTAAAGTTATTATACTTTGTAATAATTTAACTTGTAATCATAACATTCTTATTGAGGCCGGATTCATTATACTTGGAATTTATTTTTTGCTTTTGAAAAACTATGTAACACATCCGGTGTCCTTATCAGACGCCAGGTGTGTCAAATTTTATTGCTTCTACATTAGATTCGGCTTTCATTTACTTACATTTTTTTGTTGTTTCTGTGTTTGTATTATTATTAATCTTTCCTGACAATAAGTACTGGATACATCCGGTGTCTTTGTTTTGACACCGGATGTGCTAAAAATTATAACCCCTAGATTATATTCGGTCTCCTCAACTAAGGCCGAATATAGTAAGGGTGAACCAGGATTTGGCACATTCGGCATCATCGTATGATGCTGGGTGTGCCAAATATCATTCCACTATAATTGCATTCGGTCTCCTTAAGGAAGGCCGAATGTAAAACAAGTGAACCTGGTTTTGGCACATTCTGTATCATTACATGATACCAAATGTGTCAACCTTTCTTTGGCCTTAAGTTTTTTACAAATTTTAAAAACATAAGTGTTTTCTTTTATAAATGTACAAAGCCCAATATTTTACATGTTTGCTTATTGTTTATCTTTGTGTATTTGTTACTGTTGATTTTTGCAATTGCTTTTATTCATATTTTCCTCTTTGTTATTATTTTTTTATATTTTTTATTATTATTAATTTTTTAAATAGTAACTCGGCCTTGTTTCAAAAGCCGAACAAAATTTGATTTTTAAAACAGTTCGGCACATTCGGTGTCAACTAATGACACCGAATGTGTCAAATTATGCTTCCGTGCCATTCAACTCGGTCAGCAACTATGAGGCCGAGTTGAATGTGTGAAAGTGCAGTTTTGGCACATTCGGTGTCATTTCTGACGCCGAGTGTGTCAAATATTCCCTCATAAGGGTGCACTTGGTTAAGTGACGATAGGCCGAGTTTAGTGTGTTAACGTGGTGATTTTGGCACATTTGGTATCTATTATTGAGGCCGAATGTGTCGAATCTGCTTCCACGTGGACACCACTTAGTCTTTTTGAACTTTGACCGAGTTAAACACATGTTAATGTTGTTTTGGCACATTCGGTCATGACTTGTGTCACCGAATGTGTAGATATAGCTAAAGACTTGTGTCACCGAGTTGAGGGTGTGTTCATGCAAATTTGGCACACTCGGCATGAAATGTTTTTTGTAGTTTCAGAACTTATCTTTCTTACAAGTTTTACTTATTTGTGATGTTAATGACTTTGTGTGGATTATAATTTACTGAATTGTCTTTGTGATTTTGCAGTCGACTAGAGATACCCGGCCATCAGTGCTGGGTAAAGAGAAAAAGGACAAAGGTAAGGAGAAGCTTAAAGCTCTCCCTACCAAAATGAAAAGGAAGGAGAGTTCGACTCCACTCTCCATCAACCCCTAACCAAAAAAGAAAAGGCCAGCGTCGTTGGCCAGCACTGAATCGTCCCCGGCTTCAACCCGAAGCAAGTCGGTTGGGGAAAGTCCTTCATCGAAGGAAGTTCCCTATAAAAGGAAGGAGAAGGCTGGTAGGACGACCAGCAGCCTTCAAAGGGACCCTGTCTTTGACAATCCCTATGAAATAGAGACCGGCCTAATGGATCCGGTCGAACAAGATGAGGCCAGACGTGCTGGCCGAACCATTGGAGGAACCGATCAGGATCCCTCCCTCCAGGATCCCAATGATCTTCCTCCACCAGACCAGGATCCGGCGGCCGGAATGCAGGAGGCCATCAGGGAGAACATGCCCCTGGAGTTTCTCGACTCTGCTATGGCCACAGGTATTAAGTTTGCTCGTAACATTGTTACATCTGTCTCGAGTACGCGTTCTGGAGACTCTATTACATCTCCTAGAGACCCTCGGGCTATAATTATTCCATTTCCCACTACAGATGTGGCTGACTCGGAGAAAGACTTCCTAGACGAGGAAGGTGACATCCCTTCTACCTCTAAGACATTTGACTCCAACTACAAGAAGGAGTTGGTCAGAGAGGTTCTCCGCTGTGGAGACAAAGAGTACAAGGAGTCTTTAAGGGGCATCCTTGATGGACAGCTAGGTCCATGTTTCAACAGTTGTATTGAAGTAAGTTATTTATTATGCTTTCTTTTGTTTCTAACTTTCAATTGCTTCTTTATTACTTAGTGGATTTTTGCTAACTTGTGTATTTTTCCTTTGACAGATCATCTTTCGGCTTCAATACTTACAGAAATTGGTTGCTCAAACCAAAAAAGAGAGGGAAAAGGCGGCCCGAATGCAAACCATCTGCGAGTCTTACTTAAGTGAACAAGTGCGCAGAATCCAAGCTCAAAATTCACATGCTGTGAATGAGCTTTCTGCTTCTTTGGGATAGGCCAACGAGCAGAACTTGGTCATGGCTAAGAGGAACATGGAGCTATGGACCGAGTTGGCGGAGCTCAAAAAGAAAGAAGCGGACTTTGAGCAGATGGCCTCTGACAAGAGGGACGCCGAGTTAAGGGCGGAAGAGGCTGAAAAGAAGGTTGCTGCTTTGACAGAGCAACTAAAAGAAACTAACGTCCGGCTTGAAGAGGTTGAGAAAAAGAAAGAAGAAGAACTTAACCAAGCCGGACAATTTTTAGTCCAAAAATATCTGGAAGGTGAAGAATCTACCAGACAAAGGATTACGGAGGCCTAGACACTCGGCCTCGAGGAATATGTCCCCTTCCAGTACTTTGAATAAAGAATGGATTACGCCACAAGGGCTCACTTAGCCAAACTATGTGGGGACACTCCTCCCAGCCCCTTTTGCCCCTCTGACACCGAAGAGGAAGAGGTCGGAGATGAAGAGGAAGACAAGGAGAAGGATGGAGCAGGAGCAGACACCACTGCATCCACTACTATAGAGCATCCTGCACCAACTGCTCCTTGATTTTTCTTTTTCAATTTACAACTTGTTGTATTTACTACTTTTTATTCAATATTGGTTTTTTCAAACCAATTGTATTATACATTTATGATTTTAAGCATACTTTAATCAATCCATCTTTTACCTTGTTTATTTTTGTTGCGATTTCTCATTGATGATTACGATTTATTTATAAAGCCCCTTATATATTTCCAAGTGTTTTTACTTAGAAATTTCAAAGCATCTTTATGCATTTCTAAGTGTTCTTACTTAGATATTTCACAGGTCTGGATACAATCCATTTGCAAAGCATGTTTCATATTTCCAAGTGTTTTTACTTAGAAATATTTGTAAGTGTTTTTACTTAAAAATATTTCTAAGTGTTTTTACTTAGAAATATTTCTAAGTGTTTTTACTTAGAAATATTTGCAGGTTTTATTACTCATAACCCTTGAACTTTATAAGGCATAATTTTCTTAAAAACACACTTCATGAACCATTGAACATTGGTCATTAAGTTTTAGACTATAAATCACTTAGAGATTTAAAGTATAAGTTGTTCTGATTTGGCATTGAAGTATACATTGAGATTCATCCTTAACTTAGAAACTTCTAAGTGTTTTTACTTAGAAATTTCAAAGCAACTTATATATTTCTAAGTGTTTTTACTTAGAAATATTTCTAAGTGTTTTAACTTAGAGATTTTAGAGGACTTAGGAATTTTTAGAAATCCCTTTTAAAGATTTCACCCACCAGTCATAACCCCTATAAATATACATTGAGGTTCAACTTTGACTTAGGGAATTTTAGATGAACCAAATATTTGTTAAGTGTTTATAGTATATTTCGACTTATCCGGCATGGTCACATGACACCGGATGTGCCGTAGTTAGTGATTTTTGTTGGTAGACTTAACCTTTTTAGGTGTCTTGACACCGGATGCGTTGTACTTTATTGACACCGGATGCGTCATACTTGATGACGCCGGATGTGCCAAACTTGGTGTTTCTATTATTTGACTCGGTCCCTTTTTAATGACCTGTCACCAAATGTATCTTAATAAATGACACCGGATGTGCCAAACTTAGTGTTTTTAACATTAGACTCGGTCCCCTTTTGGTGACCTAATCGAATGTGTGCAAACCCATATTTGGCACATCCGGTGTTTGGTCCCCTTTATGGGTGACCTAATTGAATGTGCTTAAACCCATTTTTGGCACATCCGGTAACAATAAGATCCTTGCGTTTACAAACTTTAGACTTTGATTGATTTAATTCTCTTTAGAGGTGACAGAGTGATGAATCAATCAACCATATTGATTGCCCCTAAACATAGGGATCGAAATTGTTATTAGTTTTATAGTAAGAANTGTTTATAGTAAGAATTTTTATCTTAAGACCGAATCTTGGGCCTTTAAAGTCGATTTGGTGATCCGTAATCACCTAAGGGAGATAAAAAGTCTCGTATTACTTTTTCCTCCTAATGTTAACCGGTGGTTAACTTTTCGGGATCCTGGCCTTATTGCTTTCACAACTGTTAAGCAAGTTTTAACTCATAGTTAAGTGTGGGGCTGTGCCCTTGAGTGCTGAAGTTAGCATCTATTTAAACAGGTGTAAACTTGATATATAGAGGCGAACGTTAGAGGAAGAAGAAATTTCATTAATTGCGGCCCGTAGCCAATTTAATACAACATGAAATTTCTTTCCCATTGATCAACGTGGATCAAATAGGTGGGCACATGGCCTTACACTATGGCTTCTTGAAGCCAAGTTTATAAATAATATTTTTTCAGATTATTTGCATTCCAAGTTATGGGTATNGTATTCCAAGTTCTGGGTACCTCATATCCATCCATAGTTTGTAATCGGTAAGTTCCATCCCTCAATACTTCAATTATCTTGTATGGACCTTCCCAATTAGGAGTAAGCTTGCCCTGCTCATCATCTCTCCCAATTGACTTCATCTTCCTCAGCACAAGATCCCCTAACTTCATTGGCCTATGGTTTACCCTCTTGTTATGTTCTCTTGCCATTTTCAGCTTGTACACTTCTTGCCTAAGTAGAGCATTGCCTCTAACTTCAGGTAACATGTCCAAGGTGGCCTTCATCATTTCCCAGTTAGCCCCTTCATCATATAACATAATTCTTAGGGTAGGCTCACACATTTCCATAGGGAGAACTGCTTCCGATCCATACACAAGCATAAATGGGGTTTCTCCTGTGGAGNCAAGCATAAATGGGGTTTCCCCTGTGGAATTCTTTGTTGTTGTCCTGATAGACCAGAGGACATTGTACAATTCGTCCACCCATAAACCTTTGGCAGCATTCAGCTTTTTCTTCATTCCCGTGCTGATGATCTTGTTGAAGGCCTCCACCTGTCCATTGCCTTGTGGATAACCAACTGAGGCGAAATGAGCTGANACTGAGGCAAAATGAGCTGAGATGCCTTGATCTTCTAGCCATACTCTTAACTGCGGAGTCTCAAACTGAGGACCATTATCGAACACTATTGACTGAGGTACCCCGAACCTTGTTATTATATTTTTCCAAATAAACCATTTGACATCCCCATGTTTAATACTTCTCATTGGCTCTGCTTCTACCCATTTGGTAAAGTAGTCCACTGCAACCAAGACATACTTCCTTTGTCCTGATGCTTGTGGAAATGGACCAAGAATGTCCATTCCCCACTTAGCAAAAGGTATTGGGCTCAAAATTGGGTTCAAGTTATTGGCTGGCTTTTGTTGAAATTACTGAACAGCTGACACTTCTTACATCTTTTGACATAGGTCATTGCGTCATGTCTCAAACTAGGCCAGTAATACCCAGTTCTTAGTGCCTTTTCTGCCAANACCCAGTTCTTAGTGCCTTTTATGCCAGCGCCCTTCCCCCTATATGAGAGCCACAAAACCCCTCATGGATATCTTCAAGAACCTCCTTTCCTTTTTCTGGGGTGATGCACTTTAGTAGCGAATGGGTAAAAGACTTCTTGTATATTTGGCCTGCCATAAAACAAACCATGCATCTCTAGCTTTCACATATTTTGCTTGTTGTGGGTCGTTTGGCAAGGTTCCATTGGTTTTGTAGTCAATAATCTCATCCATTCAACAGCTTCCTCGGCTGATGAAGTTAACCTCCATCTCCTCTATGCTTCTTTTCTCTTTAACTTCCCAGAAAACTGTTCGGGGATTCTCACCAACTGCAGAGCTTGCTAACTTGGAAAGAGCATCAGCTTGATTATTTTCAGACCTTGGAATCTGCATGATTTCAAACTTGTCTAGTGNCTCAGACCGTGGAATCTGCATGATTTCAAACTTATCTAGTCCTTTTACTACCTCTTGAAGTATATTCAAATATTTGGCCATGCTAGCATCTCTAGCCTCATAGTCGCCTAAGTATTGGCTCACAATAAGCTGAGAGTCTGATCTTGCTTCTATCTTTTTTTGCCCCAGCAGCTCGGCATAATTTGACTTCGGCAGTCAATGCCTCATACTCAGCCTCATTATTTGATGTTTGAAATTTGAATCTCATGGCATATTCGTAGATGTCACCCTCAGGTGACTTACAAATAATACCTGCCCCACATCCATTCTGAGTGGATGATCCATCAACATATAAGGTCCAGTGATCAATACTTGGTTTTTCCATGGGCGGCCTTGTCATTTCAACTATAAAATCAGCGAAAGCTTGGCCCTTAATAGCCTTCCTTGGTTCGAAGGTGATGTCAAATGAGTCCATTTCTAGAGCCCACTTGAGCATTCTCCCGGAAGTTTCCTTGGACAGGGCTTTTTTGAGCGGTTGATCAGTGTACACAATGATTTTATGAGAAAGAAAATAGGGCCTCAACTTCCGGCTGGCCATGAATAATGCGAGTCCAAACTTTCAATCAGAGCGTATCTGATCTTAGCATTTTGGAGTACGTGACTCACAAAGTATACCGGATATTGGACTCCATTTCTCTCAGCTAACAGAACGGCTGAGAGTGCATGGTCTGATACCGCTAAATAAATAAATAAAGTTTCTTTTTCAATGGGACTGATTAATCTTGGGAGAGTATGTAGGTGCTCTTTCAAATGAATGAAAGCTGACTTGGCTTCCTCTGTCCATTCGAACACAGGACTGCCCTTGCCTGCCTTTGCCTTTCTTTTGATCGTATCAAAGAAATAATGGCATTTATCACCTGCCCTTGATAGGAATCTACCAAGAGCAGCTAGGCATCCGGTTAGCTTCTGTACCTCTTTAACTTTTCGAGGAGAGGTCATATCCAGCACAGCCTTGACTTTGTCTGGATTAACCTCAATCCCTCGTTCATCCACAAGAAAGCCCAAAAATTTTCCAGAAGTTACCCCAAAAACACACTTCTTTGGGTTTAACTTCATCTTATATCTCCTTAATGTTTCAAAGGTCTCTCTTAAGTCTGCCACATGATCTTCCATTTCTTTACTCTTGACAATCATGTCATCGATGTATGCTTCCATATTCCGTCCCAACTGCTATTTGAAAACATTATTTACCAGACGTTGGAAGGTTTCTGGAGCATTTTTAAGACCGAATGGCATCCTTGTATAGCAAAATAGACCCTTCTCAGTTACAAAAGCTGTTTTTTCTTCATCTTCCTTCCATAGAGGAATTTGATGAAATCCTGAGTAGGCGTCCATAAAACTCAACAATGCATGCCCTGCCGTTGAATCAACCAATCGGTCAATCTTTGGCAAAGGAAAGCTATCCTTTGGACAAGCTTTGTTAAGATCAGTATAATCGACAAACATTCTCATTGTGCCGTTTGGCTTTGGAACCAAGACCATGTTATCCACCCAATCAGGATACTGGCATGGTCTGATGAATCCTGCTTCCAAAAGCTTATTCACTTCTTCCTCTGCTGCCTTATTGCGGAGTTCGCCCAAATTTCTCTTCTTTTGGCGAATTGGCTTAGCATCGGGTTTTACATTTAGCTTATGTACAGCTATACTTGGGTCAATGCCTGGCATCTCCTCCACCTCATATGCAAAGACATCCCTGAACTCTCTGAGTAGCTTCCTCATTTCTGTCCCAACATGGTCGTCTAGGGCCTGGCCAACCTTGACTGTTCGGTCAGGCTTGACTTCGTCAAGAACGAAATCTTCGTGTTCACTAAGTGCCTGAGGCCGAGTTACTTGGCTCAAATTGTGAATGGCCATTAGTTCATTTTTAGCCATACTCTCGGTCTTCCTCTTCTTTGTTGGCTCTTCCACCTCTTCAACCCAAGCAGTAGGTTTAAGAGTGGTGATATAACATTCTCGGGCCATTTGTTGATCCCCACGAAGAGTTCCTACAGTTCCATTGTTACACTCATACTTCATGAGCATGAGATGTGTAACAATTACTGCCCTGGAGGCGTTCAAAGTTGGTCGTCCCAAAATTATATTGTATGCTGATAGTTCTTTGACCACCAGGAACTTGACGACCATGTTTCGTGCACATTCCTTTTCCCCTATCCTTACTGGTAGGGAGACAGTACCCAAAGGGTTGATTACCCCTCCCCCAAAACCAATAATTGGGTGATGGATAGGTTCCAAGGTAGACACATCATACTTTAACTTTTTGATTGAAGCAATCATTAGTATGATGCCCCGTATCTTTGTGAAAGTGACAGTATTTACTTGAGTCCCTATCTTCCTTAGCAGTTCTTAGAGGTGGTGGATCATCAATCTCAACTTTATTACGAATTTCTTTGAAAACTGAATAGAGATCTTTTGTGAACACTATCTTAGGACCATCATTAGACTTTCTTTTCTTATTTTGGAAGTTTCCTCCCTTGCCTGATGTCCTAGTTGCCCAGGTGGCATGTTTCTTTTGATCCTTGTGTTTAGAGTGTGGTTCACTCTTTCTATCATCTCTTCTGTCCTTCCTGGTGGAAGCACAGAGCTCTTGTGCATGAATGAAACATTCAGCTTCTTCCAGAATTCCTTTCAGCGTTTTGCAATTTCTTCTTACAATATCAAATTTAAAAGTTCCGTCTCGGAGTCCTCTAAAGAAGTTATCGAAGGCCACACCTTCAGATAAATTGGGGATTTGCAAAGATTCCAGATTGAATCTTTGCACATAACTTCTTAGAGACTCCTTTTCTCCTTGCACTATTTTGGCCAGATGCATGCTGGTCTTTCTCTCCCTCTTGTTAGCCATGAAATGATGTACAAAGATCGTACTCAATTCATGAAAATTGTTGATTGATTGATCAGGGAGGCTATTGAACCATTTCTGGGCAATTCCTTTCAAGGTTGCCGGAAAGTATCGGCACCAGGTCACATCATCTGGACCCTGAAAGTACATCAAATGTTTGTTGGTAGCTAGATGCTCCTCCGGATCAGTTGTCCCGTCAAATGGCTCAATTTGGGGCTTTTTAAACTTATTGGGACGTGGAGCCATCATGATGGACATGGAGAACGGTGTCTTCCATTCCATCATTGTATTATTAGGCGTTTGTCCAATAGCCCCTGTAGGGTTATAGACAGCCTTTGTTGACTCTCGGCAAGGATTATTTGATTTTCCTACATCCTCGCAATACTTGATCATCTGTTCTTTTCTACACTGATCGGCCTTATCAACTTTCTTCTTTTCAATTAAGTTTCGTAGACTTGCATGTTCTCCTGATTCCAAGGAAACATGATGGGAGTCAGTCATCTCCCTAGTTGATGATTCTTCAGATGAACCAGGTCGGCCTCCTTCTTTCCAGGCTCTCTTAGCCTTTAGATACTCTCTTGTATCCATGCTAGAGACTTTCTTGGCATCAAGATATTCTCTTGCATCTCGGCTAGATGATTTCTTTTGCTCCAAATACTCCCGAGCATCACTTGCAATGGCCTTCTTGAACTCAATGAGTTCTCTAGCATCAGTTTGAGTCTTGCTAGATCCAGCTTCCTTACCTGCCAACTCCCGTTTAGGCTTAAATCTGGGAGTGACAGGGTACCTCTTCACTGCACCCCATTGAGTTTTCAGTGGAGTTCGGTCCTTTCTCAATTTCTCAACTTTCTCATGGAAAGTCAATCTCTCCTGGCCTTGGCCTTCCTCAATCATCACACCTTTCATCTTTGAAGATGAAGGGCGTCGTGTCTCAACCTTCTCTTGAGTTTTCTTGGTGGAATACTCCTGTAGAGTTTCCGCCAGGTTCTCTTGGAACCTAACCAAGATACTCTTGAGCTGACTCATGGTCACAGGTTGATTTCCAAAATCAGCTTGTTCTTGTGTTCTTCTTGGTGAGCCAGTACCTTCCCCAGTTTGGTAATTTCCAGTCTGGTCTAGGTATCTGGTCTCATCCTCAGTAGATATTCCACTTCCAGTCATTGTTAGGAATCCTCCCCACAGACGGCGCCAAATGTTGTTGCTAAAGCAATGGAGGTGGGGTAGGGACTGTGAGGATTTCGCTAACGTAGACTGGATGCGTGAATGGACTGGTTGCCTGTTGACGTACCCTCCAGGTACCTGCAAAAAACTAAAAAAGGGACAATAATCCTCGTAGGATTATTTCCCCCTCCGATGCTTAAGTAAGTATTTGAAGGAGAGTAAGTGAATAATAATCAACAAGTAAACAATTTTAGAGAGAAGTTTTCCCTTTTTAGTAAGTGTTTTTGTCTTAATCTTGAGTGTAATTTTTATCAGAATTTTGTGGACTATTTATAGCCTCAAGTACAATTTCTTACCCACTGAGATTGCGACACTTGTCATCATCTCTTTGATTACCTTCCTTCATTTGCCTAATGGGCTTTTAGCAGAGAACTTTTTAAGGCCCCATGGTTTGTTTTAACTCTTTTCCATTGGCGAATAAGGCCTTGACATGTGGCAAATGTAGGATTACATATGGACCAGTTAGAAGATGACACGTGGCAGTCTGGGGCCCACTCAAGGCGAACTCATCACTGCCACGTTGGCAATCCCAAGCTGGCATTTAAGGACTCGTGGTCCAATTGTGGGATGACACGTGGCCGTGTAGGGTCCACTCATGGCAGACTCATCACTGCCACGTGGCAATCCCATGTCACCATTTTGTAACAAAAATAGGGACACGTGGTCCACTCAAAGGCTGACATGTGGCAGCTGACTTGTCATGCCACATCAACAGATATTGTGGTACCTGTTCCAACTTTCATATTCAAATTGCCTACAAATTGTGTAGCTGCTCTAACCATACATTTCGCACCCCATGACATTTTCCTATTGAGTTTTCCCTCACAAGCTAGTTGAATCATATCCTTACCGTTTTTCCCTCTGAAGATTCTAGAGAATAGCAAATTAGGCTGAGTATGAACTCGTCAAGGTTGTTTGAAAAGTAAACTAAAATTCAGTGCTTCCATATTTTTTTTTAACCCAAGCCCTCCATCATATTTATGACACTCTAACAACTGTCGTTTTATCCAATAAATAAGTCGTTTCGTGGAAGATGATTGCCACCAGTACTTCAAGAAGTTTGAAGTCACAATCTTGGTGATCTGCTTTGGGCGTAAATGCATTGACATAATATGGCTAGTCATTGCTACCAAGACTGGGTTGATAAGAATAAGTTTCCCTGATGGAGAAAGAGTCTTAGTGCTCCTATTCGCAGTTGTCTTTCGAAGTTTTTCTACCAAAGGGTCGAAGCCAACAGAGGATCTACCATCAACATTCATATTACACTCCAGATAGGTTCCAAAAGTATACATTTCCCTAGCACATAATCTTCTTGTGAGAAATTTCCGGTATTAAGTTGGACTTTCATAACTAACCATTTCCCCAACTACGCAAAAGTCATTAAGGGTGTCATTAAGAACTTTCACTGTTCTTAAGTTAGCCTTGAAACTGAAGGTAGCATCGTCTGCAAAGAACACATGATTAATTGGTGGGGAGTTTCTTCCAATCTTTAGACCAATCAAGACACCCAAATTTTGGAGTTGTTGGAGACGCAAGTAGTTATATAATTATTAGTTTCGTAGATGTACAACAAACTAATGTTGGAATAGTGGTTAAGTCATATATAGTTTACATTGAATACCCGTGTTCAATTCCTCTCCCAAGCATTTTTCTTTTGGAAAATTTAATAAAGGCCCCAAACACCAAGCTTAATTAATGCCTGGCCCCCACTGTTTTCTCCGCTTAACCCTCGGTAAGTTGTCATCAAATCATGCTTTTTCCTTCTAAATTATCAATTTATCAAACTCATTCCCAAAAAAGTCTCAATCTGTCATATTCAATTACCATCAAACAATCTTCAAAAATCAAAATTATATTTCTCTTCTACCAAGATTAAATCTTTCAAGGGTTAATTAACACTTAAATTTTAGGACTTAATTATTTTTTGAACATATCTCCCAAATTTTCTTATATATCCTTTTTATCAATTCTTCCAAATTTAAAAATAAAAAAGAAATATTTTATAATGTAATGAATTTTATTTATGAAAGAAAAATTGGGTATCGAATCTATTGAATAGAGGGCCTTATTTTTACAAGTTGCACATGGCCCCGTAACTTTATGTCATCGCCTGCCCCTAATTGTTCTTAATCACTTATAAATCCTTGTTTAAATAAAAGACCGAAAAAGGCATGATTTCACATAAATTAAAGATTAAATATTGGACAATCGGCTTAGGTGCCTATTAAATATGATTATCCTAAAGTGCTCACCTCATGCATGTTGTTAGAAAACTTGTATGCATTAAATAAACTTGCCTAGAAAATTATTATGTACTTTTAGGATTAAGCAGAAAATATGGATATTATAATTCATTATATTATAATCATTAAATTACATATGAGATCAAGTAGAAGCTGCTATACGCAGGGGGACATTGTGAACTACTTTGTCCTTACCCTCGTCCCCGAATCCATGACTAGAAACCTTATCTTTAGCGTCAATTGGCCTTCGGGCTAGACCTAATAGGGTTCTGTGAGCACAGTGGCGACTTTTCTACTTGGGTTTTGAGCTTTTAGTCTCATCCCCAAGACAAGCATATTCACACTATGCAAACAAAACAAAGACATTCTATGTCTATAAAAGGGCACATAGGCCTCCCANCAAGGGATTTGGTGGGGGAGCATGTCACGAGTGGACCAGTGACCCACCTTTGGCCTAGGAATGAGGGCATAAGGATCCCATGGGGAGCCGCCCAAGTGTTGTGCAAGCAACACTCAACTCCCTATAGTAGACAGTCTGCAGGATGTAGTAATGCTGTACCATGATACTGGATCTGAAGATGAGCACTACTTTTGGGATGGTCGTGCTATGTTGGTGAAACGAGGTTCATACATGGTGAAGAGGTTGTCTACTACGCTTAGAAGAGTATGGAAGACTCTAGAACCTCATTGTAAGGTCTAGAGTGGTTCAGCATATTCCGGAAGGGTCCGGAACATTGGAGGGTATTCTGGGGAATTCTCACTTATCCTAGATACACTAGGAATATTGGATATCCTAAAGTCACTAGGAATGTAGGATGTTCTATGTACAGTAGGGAAGTGAGTAGACCTAGATGTAATAGGAAAGGCTAGAATATCCTAATTAGAGTAGGGGGAGGAAGATGTATATAAATACCTGAGTTGTTCAGTTGTAAATCATCCAACCCACAGAGACTGAGAGAGATAGAAAGAGTAATATAAGTATTGTATTCAGCTTTCTCTCAAAGCAAAAAAACTCATACTCATAAACTTGTGCTTTTCTTATTCTTTTGTTCAAGCTTTCGTTGCATTACTTAGCTATATACTAAGGAAGGGTTAGCCTTGACTAGCATCCAAGGGGGAAGTTAGTGGGCAGCGTGGCAAAAGACTAAGGGGAATTAGTCAGCACGTGACACAAAGCCTCAAATCCACACTTACCTCAACCCCCATTACAACCCTCAGCTCAAAGCCCATTTGAGACTGAGATGAAAAGTTTAAAGGTTACTTGATCAAAAAAAGTCACTTGGCAAGCATATCGAGAGGGTACTTTACGCGAGATGTGAGCAATTAACCATTTCTTATATCATCTATGCTCTCGTTTTTCATGAAACTGCCTCACGGAGTATTCTGGGCAATCATTGCATATGAAGGAGCATATGATTTATTAATGGTTGAAATTCACAAGTTCACTCTAATCTACTTAGGTTGCTTTTTTAATTATTGCTTGCGAATTATGCTTTCCTTTACATTCCTTAGTGTTTGAAATTAATTTCATTCTTGAGAAGTTGTTTAAAGTCTTTGCTAATTGTTTCCCAAGGGATTCAACATACTCCTCCCGTTGTTAAAGTTTGATTGCTTGGGGACAAGCAATAGTTTAGCTTGGGGGAGTTTGATCACTAGTACAAAAAACAAGATTTGCTGCGGTTTTTTGCCGGTTATTTGCTGCGGTTTGAAGTGTGTCCTAAGTCAAGGGGCACAACGGTGTTTGAAGTGTGGGAAAATGACCCACACAAGTGTTGGAGGTGCCCAAGTAAGGGGCATAAAAAGGGGCAACGTTGTGGGCATACAGTCCACACACCAACAGATCAGTGACTTGGGACGTCACACAACAGGGCAAGCAATCGAGTCAAGGCACAGAGCACAAGGGACGTGGTACTGCCTTGACGAGGGCGTCAAGGGATTGGGTGGGGGAAATGTCACGGACCGCCTATTTTCCCTCCCACAGTCCTTATACAAGGGCAAAAGGAGCCCCAAGGGGAGCTGCTTGTGGGCTGCCAGGCAGCACCCTCCCATTATAGTAGGCAGTTCTAAGGAAAAGTTGGTGCTGCAAGGTGATACTGGGTATGCACATGAGCAGTACTTTTTGGGCGACAATGCTATACTTCTCCGAATGGGCTCAAATTTGGCATAGAGGCTGTCTACTATGTTGGAAGAGTATGGAAGGCTCTAGAACCTCGTTGAAAGGTCTAGAGTTGTCCGGGGTGTTCCGGAAGGTTCCGGAACAATATAGAGCATGGTGCTAGAATATTCTAGAGTGAGTAACTCTAGAGTGTTCTAGTATAGCCTAGTGTTGTCATGAGGATTCTAGAGGGATGTCTCTAGAGTTCTCTAGGGTGTGTGGAGTGTTCTGGGTTAGACATATCTAGGATACTCATGGGTATTCATGTACATAGTAGAATGATCTAGGTAATTCTTGTGTGTACATAGGAGTATGTATTTCTAGAAGGGTCTAGGAAGTAAGTGTCTAGAACCCTCCATTTGAGGAGGTTAGGAGCTTTCTAGATTTAGAGGAGTTGTAAGATGGTTGCCTATAAATAGGCACCTAGAGGCATTAGTACATAACAACTTGGAGAGCACAATATTCACATTGTAAAGCAAGTGTAGCATTTCTTAGAGAGCTTAATACAAGACTAATTCCCTCCACCACTTGTGTGTTTCATTGTGTTACTTCAAACAACCATCTTCCACATAACTTAGAGAGGGTGAGTGTGTGGGGATAACTTGAGCACAAGGGGTGTGCTACTTGGGGATTTGAGTGTCAAGGACTAATGTGACTTGTCCAAAGCCCTAATTCATTCGTCTGGGACGAATACTTGGGAGCTAGACACAAGGGACGTGTCTTGCTAAGTGGGATCCTTAGCTCGCGGAGTGAGCTACGTGGGCACCAAGAGTGTGTCAAAAGGGAAGCCTGACTTGTCTCGCGAAGGACTGTGAGCAAGTGGCGCACGGGGTTGACTAGCTTTGCGAGAGCCAAACAGTCAGCACGTGACAGCCCGCTACCCTGCAAAGAACCGCCCAGTATAGTCCCTGTCTGGTGAAGTTTGTTTTTGCTTTTCCTCAGCTTGCCCACTTAACATTTGACCGTTTTCTTCTATATATGTAATAGTTTTTTCCTCTTGTGAGGGATATTTAGTAATTATCCTCAACTCTTGCAATACTTTCATTTCAATTATATATATTCAAGTTTACTCTTTTGCTTAGTATTCAAGTTAGCTACTTTCTTATTTTTTCATGTTTATGTTCTCAAGTTCTTTGTAGTTTTAAATCTTTCATTGCCATAACTTACTTCTTTGCTATAAATTGCTAATAATGAATTACAATCATAACTTAGTTATTAAAATTGATAGTGAGTAGCTTTAGTGCTAAGGTGTGCGTGAAACCCTTACCTACTTCATGACATAGTTGATTCTTAGTAAAAACCGAGCTTGGGGGTGACTAGAGTCCTTACATGGGGTTATAATCACGTTTTCTATGACTTTCTACTATAGGAGTCGTCTTAGGTTCCTCAACGAAGGATTAAAAGATGAAGTTGAGTGAAGACTCCCCATGTTTGATTTATTTGCATGAGTACCATGCATGAGAATAGGTGTTCAAATTAAGGGAGGATACTAGTCTTCGTGAATAGGTTGTGTCTATAGTTCCACTCATTATAATAGCTCGATAGAGTAGACATGACTCTTAGAACGAATTCCCTTAGACGTTTCCTCTGCACTTGGTTTGACCTAGGAATCTGCACCTTCAAATAGGAAGTGAGCGGCGAATCCCTTACCTTAGACTCCTTAATTAACAAATTATACCTTCGATTTACTGACTTTGTGACAACCTTTGCTTCTCTAGCAAATTCTTGACCTAACTTACTTCTTAGAACACCTTAGTGTTAAAATATTTCATTATGGGATTTGATCCTTACTTGCCCTTACTAGTAGCCTAGTGAACATTGTATGGTTTATCTTTGATAGCCACAACCAAAGACTTTCATAAAGTTTTTTCAATTGATGTGTCCACTTTTCCTCTCTAACACCTTCCTTCGAAAGTATACATGCTAAAGGAGTGTGATTGCACCCCAAAACCTGAAGAAATTATTACTTCCTACACGAAATTTTACACTATCAAAAATTATATTCAAATTATCGGGTGTCCATGGTGAACTATGGCACTAAGAAGAGGGTGGAATAACTGAAGTCCACCGAATAATCTTGTAAAAAATTGGAAGAATTAGAATTTTATGCCAATATATCTTTTCAATTGTAATCTGTAAAATATGTGTCATTGTAAGTTTAAAGTTAGTTATTTTTATCAAAGGTACTCAGCATATTTACTAATTTTGTTGCTTCTACTACATTTCTCAATTTTCAATTCTAATACTCTTCTTAATTTGGGTATGTGGAAAGAAGATCAAGGGATACACCAATTAGAAGGATGGGGAGTTAGGACAACAAAAATCTTCGTAGAGGTAGGGAAGGAGTTCAGAATGGCATGGAAAGTTCAGGTCAACAACCTTATTTGGCTTCGGATAGAACGTATGTAAAAGAAGGATTTTTCTTTGTAGATGCCTATACAAAATGAGTAATGGTTCATACAATAGAATTTCTTTGATTATGATGATGAAGAATAAATAGGACTACAGCACAATGCTATTTTAAGACTTGACATCGAGATTGTGTTGAAAAATAACTTTTGTTTTATGGAATGTTTCATAAAGTCATATTGATTTATAAAACATTTCCTAAAATCATATATCTTTTATGACGACTAGTTGAGTTATGCTAGGGAAATACTCTAGGTCGCCAATAGTATTTAAGACCCCTTGTATATTCTCTTGTTTTTTTTTTTCTCTATGATAGTGAAAAATCTCTCGAATGTCCTACTTGTTACGTCTAATTTGACCGAATCGCATAAATCCTTATGTTCATTGTTTATCTTGTTTATTTTCTTTTTCCATTTTTATTATTCAATTGACTTGTTCCGCATTAATCAAACACAAGTATACCTAATTTCCTAACACAAAGATACAATAGGTCTTGCCTCACAACATATATATTTACATTTCATTGCTGTAGTGTAGAAGCACTAAATAAAAAGTATATGTTTACCTGCCTATCTAAAGCTAATTTTACTTACAATTTGAATATTCTACTAGTTGTTTCCAATCCCAAAGCAGAATATTGCCAGAAACCAGCAAAAATAGGAGAAAAATAAGAGAAAAGACATGCAACTATCAGGTGAGAGGATCAATGTACCAGACTATCAGTATCATTTTTTTATGTAGGTACGCAACTTTGAAACTTCTATTGTGACATTGATGTGCGCAGCCGGATTTGACTTGATATCACCGTTGTTTAATATATACATGCTCCAGTTTTGATTGAAACTAACTCAAGCCGCCTTTGTTTAGATACAAAGAGGTGAAAAGTAATCAAACCTGAGCTCAGGTTCATAATCGTGTGATTGATCTCTGGATTTTGCATAGATGATGTTTTGCAAAATTATTTATGAATTTTGGATCACATGAGAAAGCTGTTGAGAATCTAGTCGCTCGTTTGCTTCTATGTCTGATGATATTTCTGGGACATTAGAGTTTTCCTGTACAATATGATGATATGAGAAGAGAATGAATTTTAGCTAGAGCTGGGCATAAGTGGCACGACCCGCCAACCCGACATGCTATAAGCGGGTTTGGGTTGAGCAATCCAACCCGTTTATTATATTGGCACGACCCCGACCCGACACGTGTAATAAATGGGCCGGGTTAGGGTTGAGGGACCTCAACCCGTTTATCCCATATAATCCGTTTAATAGCTGGATCATATCCTTCAATTTTTAAGTTTGGGCCATTTTTTTATGTTTGGCCCATTTTTTTCTCAGCCTTTTAGGGTTAGGTCAGTTTCACTGAGTCACTGCCTTTTTCGAATCATCCTTCCAAATTAATAAGGCTAAGGTATGTTTTTAGTTCATTTTTTCGGATTTTGGTGTATTTTATTATATTTTTGTTTCGATTTTTTGTATTTCGATTTTAATTTGTTTTGTTAACGGTTTTGTTGATTTACTTTAACAATTTGTTGGTTTTGATTTGTTTGTTTAACGATTCGTTGATTTTGATTTGTTTGTTGATTTCGTACTTTTTTGATTTATTTTAGTTCGTAATTTTTTATTTTTCGATTTATTCATAGTTGATTTATTTTTCGATCATTGTTTCCATGTGTATACCGGAACATTTTCGTCAGTTTATGCCTTTTGGTAAGTAATCTTTGATACATTTTTCTTCCATTCCATTAAACACTACAAGAAAACAACCAAATAGCGACGAATTTTTGCGACGGAATAAAATTCCGTCGCAAATACTTAGTTTGCGACGGATATTTCCGTCGCAAAAAAGTGACAAAAACAAATCAAAGGAGCATCTGTTTTTTTCGACGGAGTTTTGTTGTTTGCGACGGAAATATTTCCGACGCAAAATCCGTCGCAAATTCCGTCGCATATATTACAGAACAAAATACCTTATTTTCCTTCAAAAAAGAATTAAACAAAAACAGACTCCTTCTTCTCCTTATACCGTCCTTCTCCCTAACAAATTAAACACACACTCCTTCTTCTTCTCCTTCTTTTCCGGCGCCCTTCCCCCCTTCTTCCGGCGGTCTTCTCACTGCCTTTTTTGTTGTCGTTGTTTTTTTATTTTTCCATCGTTTTTTTTTTTCCGGCGGTCTGCTCAATCGTTTTAGGGTTGTTCTTCCGGCGGTCTTAAGGCAAAATTTCCGGCGGTCTTCTTTTCCGACGGTCTTCTTCCGTTCTTATTCCTTTGTAGTGATAGACGGTAATTCTATAATTTACTTGCAATCGTTTTAGGGTTTCGTTTCACTAATTTAACTAATTTCACTAATTTCACTAAGGTAAATATACTTAATTTTTTAATTTCGTGTTTTTAATTTCGTTTTAGGGTTTTTAATTTTTTAGGTATGAGATTACTTTCGTTTGTTTTAATTTTTATTTTTTTTTTTTAATTTCTTTTCGGATTTTTGGTTGTAGCGATTTGTGATTGTGGTTTTTGATTTGGTTTTTTTCGAGTTATTGTAATTTAATTTTTTCGTCATTTGATTTGTGATTTAATGGTGGTGTGGTGGTTCCAGGGGTGGATAGTGGTGGGGGTGGTTTTCGTGGTTGGGGGTAGTAGGCTGTTTGTGGCCTGTTGGTGGTGCTAAGCTGGTGGTATGGGCATTGTGGTGGTTGATTCCTTGACAAACATTCTAAGATATGCTGTGGCATGTAATTTTGTATGTATTGAGTATTGACCCATGGGCTTCTTTGTATGGGGATGTGTCTTATTTGTGACTTGTTGAAGAAATGTCACACAGTTCAGTATGACTATGTCTTGTTATGCTGATCCATGATGTCTAGATGCCTTTTTGTGGTTAAAGCTTCGTATGGGAAGTAAGATTTCAGCTCCACATTTATAGGAGAATGAAGGGGGTGATTTTGTCATGAAAGGAAGAGTTTTTATCAAAGTGTTTACACAGAAGCCTATTGTTGTGTCCATCAATTACCATTCTGCCCTGTAGGAGCATTTCTTGTGGTCACAATTTTCTCCAAAACCCATTGATTTAGTGCAAAAAGGAATGATTCCAACTTTGACCCGTTTTGTGATATTTAGTAATGATTAATGGCTTTTGTTCATGATTTCTCATCTGTTTTTATCTTGTTGCATTTTGTATTTTTTACCTTTTGTTTTTATACTCGGCATTGCTTAAACTATAATTGCTGCACTTTGTGTTCGACCCTCTTTGTTGAGGTTGGAATATGGGGAAAGAGGATTTCAAATGTGGTATTTATGGGTTGCATTGATATCTTAGGTTGTTTTGTTAATTGAACTTTGAGATTAATTTTTGTCTCTCTTAGAAGTTGTGTTAGACACGACAGGCATTAGGCTGTAGGATTATGTCGAATTGTATATACACACAACCCTAAAACCAGGACCACTAAGTTGTTTTGGTAAATAGTGAGGCTTACGGTGCAGTTTTGTTATGCTGTTTTTGTAAATAGTGAGGATTACATTATTTGCTTGTTGTCGATGACTATTTACTGGCAGAGTGGTGTGAGAGGTTAAGATTTAAGAACCGATAGAGGTCTAATTCAGGATAATCTCTTAATATCTTGGGGGTTTGTATAGACTTGATTGGCCACAATTTAAGATTCTACATACTTTTTTGCAAATGTAGCAAATGATGCTAACTAAGGGAAAACCGCCTCTGTTCTGAAATCTCTTGCTCTAGATAGCAAGAAATGTAAAAATGCCTTGCATAGAGAATCTGAAACCATGAAGGGCCTTTTAGAGGGATTCTAATAGTGAATTAGCAGTTCATTGTTAGTTTTAAATCCTTGCTGATTCATCAGGTAGAATTCTCTGATAATTTAGGCAATTTGCTTTTATCTCTCTAGAGACCTGGCCATTCTTTTATATGTTGAATGAAATTTGAGTTGACCTCTACTCACTATTAATAAAGTGCTGTACCCTGCATTCTTACTGTTTTTCAGTTCTCTATCGCTTAGATTTTTGGTGAGCCTGAAAAGCTTGTTGAATCAATTCGATTGGCCTTCTGCTTTCCTCTCTTCCACTTTCTCCAATTTCACTTCTAGGTATTCGTGTTCACATCTATTTTGTTTTAAATTTTTATACTTTTATTTTAATTGGGTAATTGAGCAATTTAATTGTTCAATGGAAATATCATTTTTGTGTGCAATATCTGTGGTATAATAATTCTATTAGAGTTGTGAAATATGGAACGTCACAATGGGAATCCATCTGTTTTGTTGAGGAATTTGTTTTTGTTGGATGAAAATATTGTTGGTACTGTTACTGTTGCCCTTCGTGAATTTAGCAGGTTTGATGATGATATATGATAAATAGAATGAAGTACTTTTGTGCTGAATTTTGATACCATTAGAAGATCTTTATATATGATGCATTAATTATTAAAGTTTGACGTTATGCAGAAAAGATGCACTTGGGCTGCTGAGTTTGAACCTCAAGTTAGACAGAATTCCAATCTAGGGTTGGAAATCGATTGCGTGACATGTTCTACAAGCTCACGCACAATGTTGGTAAAACATTACCAAAGTGGGTGAGTGAAACCGTGTACAAAAGGCGCAAGATGTGATAAAGGTTGATGAAACGTTCAAGAAAAGATCGGCACAAAACAAAGAACAGAAGGGTGGTTCAATGGAAAATGCCATTGAACCTACCCACTATCAAGGGTCTTCTTCACAGTGCAGCATGCTAAAGATGGTTATTTCTTCTAGTGTCATTTACATTCTACCATTTGATAATCTATCTTCTATCTTTAATTTTATACTTTTTGGTTTTCATCATCATTTACAGCGCAAGGAGATGAAGGAAAGCTCCCATCCCCAGTTGATCGCTCCTCCGTACGCATTTCAAGGATGTCCCGGAAAAAGAAAGGTTGCCTCGAACCACACAACAAGCAAATTGCAGTAAGTTTTTGACACTTGTAATTACGCCTTTTAAAATGTTTAGGTTATTTATAGGTTAAATGAAGAGATAGTTGAAAATGGGCACATTTTTAGCCATTTCGAGCCCATTTGAACCTAAAACACATGTAAAGGGTAGTTTGAAATAATGTAGAGTTTGTATCAATTGTAGTTATTCCTTTTAAGGATGTTTAGCTTATTATAGTTTAAATGAAAGATATGTGAAAAATGGGCACATTTTTGCCATTTCGAGTCATTTCGAAGCCATTTGAACCTAAAACACGGTAAAGGGTAGTTTGAAATAATGTAGATTTTGTAACACTTGTAGTTTCCTTTAAAGGATGTTTAGCTTATTATAGTTGAAATGAAGAGATATGTGAAAATAGGGCACATTTTTGACCATTTCGAGCCCATTTGAACCTAAAACACATGTAAAGGGTAGTTTGAAATAATGTGAGTTGTAACACTGGTAGTTATTCCTTTTAAGATTTTAGCTTATTTATAGGTTGAAATGAGAGATATGTGAAAAATGGCACATTTTTAGCCATTTCGCCCCATTTGAACCTAAAACACGTGTAAAGGGTGTTTAAAAATTCTAGAGTTTGTAACACTGTAGTATTCCTTTTAAGGATGTTTTACTTATTATATGTGGAAATGAATTATGTGGAAAATGGGCACGTTTTAGCCATTTCGAGCCCATTTGAAGCTAAAACACATGTAAAGGGTAGTTTGAAATAATGTAGAGTTTGTATCAATTGTAGTTATTCCTTTTAAGGATGTTTAGCTTATTTATAGGTTGAAATGAAGAGATATGTGAAAAATGGGCACATTTGTAGCCATTTCGAGCCCATTTGAACCTAAAACACGTGTAAAGGGTAGTTTGAAATAATCTAGAGTTTGTAACACTTGTAGTTATTCCTTTTAAGGACGTTTAGCTTATTTATAGGTTGAAATGAAGAGATATGTGGAAAATGGGCACGTTTTTAGCCATTTCGAGCCCATTTGAACCTAAAACACATGTAAAGGGTAGTTTGAAATAATCACGAGTTTGTAACACTTGTATTTATTCCTTTTAAGGATGTTTAGCTTATTTATAGAGTGTAACACAAAATTTTGCCTTTTAGACTTATATGAAAATTATGCCTAATTTAATTTTAATTGTGTTTTGTAGGAGACCTACCAGAAGAAGCTTGAGGAAACAAGCAGTGACGGGAGTCAGAGAACGCCCGATGAGTTATATTGGGAGGCATCTGGTGGTCGTAGCAAGAAAGGTCGCGTGAAGGGTCTTGGTAGTGGTGCGGACCTGTATTACAGCTCTTCGAGGAGATCTGGATCATCGAAGCAATACACGCCATCTGTGCTTTCTCAAATGAAAGAACATTTAGAGAAACATGTGGAGAAGGTGCGGGAGGAGGTGCGGGCTGAGGTTGAGGAGAAGATGCGAGCCGAGATTGAGGCAATGCAGAGGACACAGAAGGAGTTTATGGAGCAGATGATGAGTCGATTTGGTAGCGACAGTTGTTCACCTTTCCAAATTCAGCGTCGGGACTCACCAGACGACGATGGCAGCGGCGCCGGGCAAGGGATGCAGCTGTAGATAGATATCTTGTTCCATATAACATAGCTTAGTGCCTTTATTATCATTGTTAAACTTTAAAACTATGAAACTATTTAAGCCGGAAATACTTTGTATGCATATGTTACATTTGAAATATATAATTATCGGAAAATATAAATTGTCCTTATTTGATTAGAATACATAACGTGTCAGATCATACAGGTTCACAGGCACAAATACAAATGAGCAATCAAAACATTAAAAATCCGTCAGCTTTTTTACGACGGAATATTCCGTTTGCGAGGAAATTTCCGTCGCAAATTTTGCGAGGGAATTTTCCGTCGCAAAAAAAAACATTTGCGACGGAATTGTCCGTCGCAAATTTGCGAGGGAAAATTCCGTCGCAAATGAACCATGATTCCGTCGCAAAAAATTTGCGACGGAAACTCCGTCGCAATGATGGAAGTTTGCGATAAAAAATTTAGCGACGGACCTGTAGCGACGGAATACCGTCGCAAACTGAATTTTGCGACGGACTTTACCGTTTTTGCGACGGAATTAGTCCATCGCAAAATCGAGGTTTTCTTGTAGTTAAAAGAATGAAACTCAATCCCCTCAAAAAATTATTAAGAAGAGGCAACTATGGCTTTTGTAATGCTGCTATTAAAATTTCCATGTATTGACTTATTTTCATTGGGAATTTGGTTGCTTCCTCGATTCTTGTATGAAGTATGGAGTATAATTGAATTATTTCGACTTTACTTTCTGCTGATGCTTAATCAACAAAGTAGTATAATTGAATTAGTAGTCTAGTAGATATATTACAAAGTTGTTATCTTGAGAACATACATTGAGATTTGAGTCATTTGACAATAATCCAACAATATACTGCTTGATAGCATTAGGCAATCAGTTGGCATTGCATTATTCTGTATTTCTTTGTGGCTTCACTCAACTTGATGAGCATAAGATATGTGTTTCTTGGACAATTTTGTTTAAGATATGTGCAAGTACCTTTTGGGAGCGAAAGTAGAAGATGAAGAAGATGATGATGAAGACCAAACTCAAGCCTCACAACACTCCGTATTGGATTGAGCTTTAGAGAGTAGAAGAATGAAGATGATGAATGATAATTTGTAATGGATTGTATCTTATTAATTGGCAGAATTTCTGACTTGTTTATTGGATATTTAGACATGAATTTGGTGATTTTATATTTTTATGAGATGTATTATCTTTAGTTTTTAATTTTAGATTTTTTTTATTGACTTTAAATTATGTAATATATGCTACTACAGGTTATTAGATGAAGAATAATTAGAAATAATTAGATGCTTTGATTAGAAATATAGAGTTGTTTAGGCACTTGTTAAACGGGTCAAATGGGTCAAACGGGTTAAGCAGGTTATAGCAGGTCGTGCTCAGGTTGGACATTCTGACCCGCCTAATTAAATGGGCCGAATTCAGGTCAGGCTATGACAACCCATTTAACTTTTGACCCGGCACAAACCCGGCACGACACGACCTGTTACCCCACCTCTAATTTTAGCCTTGTATGAAACACACTAAAAGAAAAATAGCTCATTTTGGCATTTGTTTAGAGACAGCCTCTTCTTTTGAGTTTATTCTCACTCAACTAAAATGAAAGGCACTGAATTGAACTTTATTTTTAATTTTTCTTTTTAATAACAATATTTTATTTTTTAGTTTGTTAAAAAAATTTATTACTTATTTTATTTAAAAAAAATAATCAGAAAAAAAATAAAGAAAATGAAAAATACAAAATAAAATTAAAATAAAATAAACTTAAGAATAAAATTAAAATAAAAATAAAAAAAAGTTTAAGTGAATCTGAACTGGACTCGAAATAACGGCAAAAGAACAGGGACTAAAGCTTTGTTGTTGTTATTGTTTGCATAAGACTGGATTTCAATCCTAGTCTTTGACACTAAGCATTAGCCCTCTAGGTAATTTCTAAGGTTGCTAAAAGTCTAAAACCCAACAATATCAAAGCACAAAGATAATATAAGTCAATAAAATGATACATACATCTTGATTCCTTTGTCGTCTTAGTCCCGAAATTGCCTTGATGGTGACATAAACAAGCAATAAAATACTGGCTACGCGCAATACTGCCAACTGAAACAAAAACAACATCAGAATGGGATTTGGGGCACATTGTTGATTCAACAGTATGTTTTCAAAACAAGTGCTAAATTATATACTTACAACGAATAGGGGTAGAATAAACTCATCAGAACCACCATTCAAGATTGGAAAAGTATGCCGTAGAATTAATTAGGAAGACCAATTCAATGAACTGTATACGAATAACAAAGAGGCTCATGTCAAATGAAAAGTGAAAACACATCACCTATAACTTGGAAACTGAGAGAACAGATTTCTTACAATTACTGCTACTGTGGCGCGGCATATGAAACTTCTCGAAGAAGGCTCCTCAGGATCATAGTTCAGAAAAGCATGATCCGTCGAAACTTGTTCCACCATCAACTGTGACTGAGTCAACTCTCTTCTGCTTATCTGTCAATTGTCTCTGATATAAACACCCATGTAATTTCATGTTAGTTAATTAGATCATGTGAAAACTGTTGGAAAAAATAAAATAATTTCCAACAAGAACAAACTTGAGTGAATTTTCACGTCCATGTTACTTATTTACCTGAAATTCATTCAAATATGCCCATATTGAAACAATGGTGCGGGTGCTGAATAACCTGGTTTGAATAGCTGCAATCGAAAGACTTAAAATTAACGCTACAAATTTTTTTCAGCAAATAAAATTGAAATTTGGGATGGAAAAAAGAGCTCACGTGCGTACACGAAGGAAGAAAACAGAAGAAATCCAACCTGGTGGCATATTTCACACATTGTGTCCCATTTTTCATTGCACCATCTCTGTACACATCTGCGGTGAGCATTCTGCAAGTGATAAGTTTATTTTATATTGATTATTTGCCCCATTTTATATTGGGTTTTGGCTTTAACAAGGCTCTTTTGAGCCTATTCTACTAACTTCGGTTGCTTTTAGTTTTGTTGCTTTGCTTTGGTGTTTATTGCAGGAATTGATGCTTTTGTGTCGGTTTTCGCTTTATCCCGAGCACTTGGCAAGTTAGTGAGAGTCTTGACCATTTTGAGAAGCTAAAAGGAAGCTGGGACATAACTTAGAAGCTCCGGGAAAGCATAGAAGTCGAGTTTTAGAAGTTACGAGCGAAGCCGGAAGCCCGAAGGCTTCCTGATCAACATGCCCGGTCTAGGTGCACTGTGCCCGGTTCGGGTGCATCATGCCTGGCCGGCTGGGCACAGTGATTTCTACGTGTTTTTGGCCCGTTTTTACCGAAATTCGACTTAGTACTTAATGTAATTTTCCCTAGGTTTTCATGGACGCACTTTATTATTGTAGAACCCTAGTTTTAGTTTAGTTTTCTCTCAAAAGAGGTGATTATTGTGGATCTTTTCAATCATTCAATTCAATACAAATTCAGGTTTTAGTTCAATCTTAATTCT
>PYUH01004047.1:340759-352608 GCA_016808085.1 Suaeda aralocaspica
TTCTCTTTAATTCATGTTTAATTTTAGTTTATGTTTTTAGTTTTAGTTTCTTTAATCTTTCATGCCCTAATTTCTTGTTTTACTTCTAGTTTTATAATTGTTGATTAATTCATTAATTATGATCATGCCTTTAGTTTTGTTTTCTACAATTACTTTAGTTTTTATGATCATGAGTGAGTAGCTAGTTTTCTAGGGTTAGGGAAACCTTGAATAATTAATGGACTAATTAACTTAGATTGTTTCAATTCCGCAATTAGTAGTTAAATTCTTATTATTGGCTTATTTGTTTACAATTGAATTGTGCGCAGATTTAGTTGTAATTTTGGTAATTGTCGAATTTGATGCCGAGAGGTAAAAATACCACAATTAGACCACTGAATAATAGGCGGAATTAGTCTAGGCATGAGCGAGAGCCGCTAGACGAGTTTTGAGGGAGTCTAAGTTCGAGAGAATTAGTGAGCCCTAATTTGATATAATTGTGAGATTGAACGTTCTTTGTTGGTAACTCCATTAGTTGATTCTTGGTGACCCGAATAACCCTAGACCTTAAATATTAGTTTTAATCACCATCATTTCCCGTAGTTATTTAGTAGTTAATTAGTAGTCAACTAGCTAATCGATAATTCTCAACCAAGGCCCTTTTCACAGTTTAAGCTTTTTCGAACTAATAGAGTTTAATTGCTTCCCTGAGGATTCGATCCTTACTTCCCTAGCTACATTAGTTATATTGGGTTTTGGCTTTAACAAGGCTCTTTTGAGCCTATTCTACTAACTTCGGTTGCTTTTAGTTTTGTTGCTTTGCTTTGGTGTTTATTGCAGGAATTGATGCTTTTGTGTCGGTTTTCGCTTTATCCCGAGCACTTGGCAAGTTAGTGAGAGTCTTGACCATTTTGAGAAGCTAAAAGGAAGCTGGGACATAACTTAGAAGCCCCGGGAAAGCATAGAAGTCGAGTTTTAGAAGTTACGAGCGAAGCCGGAAGCCCGAAGGCTTTCTGATCAACATGCCCGGTCTAGGTGCACTGTGCCCGGTTCGGGTGCATCATGCCCGGCCGGCCGGGCACAGTGATTTCTACGTGTTTTTGGCCTGTTTTCACCGAAATTCGACTTAGTACTTAATGTAATTTTCCCTAGGTTTTCATGGACACACTTTACTATTCTAGAACCCTAGTTTTAGTTTAGTTTTCTCTCAAACGAGGTGATTATTGTGGATCTTTTCAATCATTCAATTCAATACAAATTCAGGTTTTAGTTCAATCTTAATTATATTCTCTTTAATTCATGTTTAATTTTAGTTTATGTTTTTAGTTTTAGTTTCTTTAATCTTTCATGCCCTAATTTCTTGTTTTACTTCTAGTTTTATAATTGTTGATTAATTCATTAATTACGATCATGCCTTTAGTTTTGTTTTCTGCAATTACTTTAGTTTTTATGATCACGAGTGAGTAGCTAGTTTTCTAGGGTTAGGGAAACCTTGAATAATTAATGGACTAATTAACTTAGATTGTTTCAATTCCACAATTAGTAGTCAAATTCTTAATTATTGGCTTATTTGTTTACAATTGAATTGTGCACAGGTCTAGTTGTAATTTTGGTAATTGTCGAATTTGATGCCGAGAGGTTAAAATACCACAATTAGACCACTGAATAATAGGCGAAATTAGTCTAGGCATGAGCGAGAGCCGCTAGACGAGTTTTGAGGGAGTTTAAGTTCGAGAGAATTAGGGAGCCCTAATTTGACATAATTGTGAGATTGAACGTTCTTTGTTGGTAAATCCATTAGTTGATTCTTGGTGACCCCGAATAACCCTAGACCTTAAATATTAGTTTTAATCACTATCATTTCCCGTAGTTAATTAGTAGTCAATTAGTTAATCGATAATTCTCGACCAAGGCCTTTTCACAGTTTAAGCTTTTTAGAACTAATAGAGTTTAATTGCTTCCCTGAGGATTCGATCCTTACTTCCCTAGCTACATTAGTTAGAGTTGTTTCGTTTATTTTTGATAGGTGTGCGATAGCCTCATCAAATTTTGGCGTCGTTGCCGGGGAAGCAATTTTTAATTCTGTTAGTCGGGTTTTTACTGTTTTCTTTTTATTTTTCTTAGACTCAAGGAACTATTCGGTTCTTTGGGGCTGTTTCTTATCTTTGCTCGGAATTCCCATTGTGTGCAGGTTCATAGGTTTATGCAAAACGACCACGAGCCTGATACTTTCTATTTCCCTGAGCTCGAACAAGTATTTCTGAAGCGGTTGAGACGTAGTAGACGTCGAATATTTCTTCCCCGGTCCGTGGAGGAAACTGTTTCTGATTTGTCTCAGTTTTTCGATTTCACCTTCAACCCGTTGTTTGAAGGGTATTTAGAGGTCGAAATGGCTGCCGAAGGAGAAGAACAGAGTAGAGGACCACCACCTCCACCACCGCCACCTGTGGCCCATTCATTGAGAGACTATTCCTTGCCTAGTACGGAGTCTATGGCTGTAGGTTATTCAGTACCTGATACCAATGCTACTAATTTTGAACTGAAACCGANGCTGCTAACTTTGAACTGAAACCGGCTCTTGTGAATATGGTTGAACGAAATCAGTTTTCAGGGACATTGAAGGAGGATCCGAATTTACATTTGCAGAATTTCCTTCAATACTGTGATACCATCAAGCAAATGAATGTTTCTAAGGATTACATTAGAAGGAGAATGTTCCCGTTTTCGTTGAAAGACAAGGCTATAACCTGGTTGAATGATCTTAATATGGCCACAATTACTTGTTGGGAGGACTTGGCTCTTGCTTTTCAGAGGAAGTACTATCCACCATAGAGAACTGCTTTATTGAGGAGTCAAATTACTAACGTTAATCAGGAGACAGATGAGTCACTTTATGATGCTTGGGAACGGTNTATATGATGCTTGGGAACGGTTTAAGGAGTTATTGAGAATGTGTCCTCATCATGGGCTTGAGAAATGGTTTCTGGTTCAATCATTCTACAATGGTTTGGGTAATGAGAGTAGAGCTTTGGCTTTGGTGTGTTACATGTCGCGAATGATAAAAGACATTCATTTCTTTTAGGAGCTTTCATATTTTAGGCATTCCTTCACAAATTTTCCCTTGGTCCTTATTTTGAGCTTTTTGCCCTTCATTTGCATTTTAGCCACATTATAACCCTATTTGGCCCCCTACTTATTGACAAAGCTTTATGTGATTTAGGGGCTAGTGTTAGTGTCATGCCTTTGTCTATTTGTAAAAAGCTTGATATGGATGATTTGAAGGTCACTAACATTACTTTGCAAATGGCAGATAGGACAGTGAAGTACCCTAAAGGTATTTTAGAGGATGTCCCGGTGAGAGTCGGGAAATTCTTTATTCCTGTTGATTTTGTAGTGTTGGATGTGGAGGAGGATGCACACATCCCTATTATTCTAAGTAGACCATTCTTAAATACTGCAGGAGCTATTATTGATGCAAAGAATGAAAATTTGACTCTTTCTGTAGGTGATGACAAGGTTACCTTTAACCTTGATAGTGCATTGAAAAATCCTATGACAGAACAATCATGTCATGCAATTTGTACTCTTAATGAAATTGTTCTTGATGACTTGCCTCGGTCCCCTAAAAAGGATCTTCTGGAGACCCCTGTGTGTTTGGATACTGTTGCAGGTGATGAAGATGGTGTTACTAACAAGCTATGTCAGGATCAAAAGAAAAGGAAATCCCGTCCCAAGAAACGTCGGAAACCTCGAAAACAATCTTCTCATGCTTGCAATGCGAATACGAAAAATAATGAGGTTTTCACCAAGGAACGTGAGGCATTTGAGCAACCAATAATTCCTCATTGCTTTGATTTTCTAACTAAATGTGGTTTACGTTCACTCTTCGATCCTCCATGAGCTATGAGGTAACATAGTCAAGCTAATAACTTTAAAAGAGCGCTTTACGGGAGGCAACCCGTAGGTAGTTTAGCAATTTTTCGTAGTTTATTTTGTTTTTATTTTCATAATTATAGTGAGATAGTGTGAGGGACTAATGTTTTTTTTGTGAAGTTTTAAGTATTTTATAAGCTTAAGGGAGCACATTTGAAGGAAGAAGGCAAAAAAACGCCCGCTATCATTATGCCCGGCCAGCCGGGCGTATTGCACACCAACCGGGGGAAAAGACGTAAACCGGGCGCGCGTCATCAATTTCAACACTTAGAAAAAATTCCAAACTTGTCACTAGGCCCGGCTGCCCGGGCGAGATGCACTCGAACCGGGCGCATTGCAGCTAGGCCGGGCGAACTGCTCGGGTTTAAACTGTGCAGAAGCGTCATTTTGAAACAGTCATAACTTTTAATCTAAGACATTTTATGGGACGTGCGACCTACCGTTGGAAAGATCTTTCAGTTTACTTTCCAATGAAGTATGAATCAGGCTCATCCGATTTTTATATTGTGAGATATGGCCGAAAGAGTGAGAAGTATTCAAATTCTAATCCGTGAATACTACTCAAGCTTACCTCTAGTGCCCACACCTCTCTTTCTTTCCTTCACCACTTCATTCCTTCCCCTCAAAAACTTTTATCACCTTCTCTAAACTCCTCACACCCCTCCACTTTCCCTTCCCTCTCACTCTACTCCCTTCAGCACTAAGGACATTGCTGAGTCCGACTTGGGGGAGGTAAGTTTTATTTTCTTTCTTAGTTTAGATTTTACTGCTTTCTAGTATACGTTTTATTGCTTTCTTAGGGTAGTCATATGGTTTGTACTACTTACTAGAAGTAGGAGTTTATATATGACCAAAAAAAAATGTACCGCTTTCATAGTTTAGATTTTTATTTTGCTTTTAGTAGTTAGTAGTTGAATTGTATGAATTGATTGAAATTGTTGATTAATAAGCATTAATGTAAACTTTATGAATAATGACTTCCCTGTGCCCAGCATTTTATTTAAAAATATTTCTGATTGATTCGGGCATGTGATGAGCTATGTTTTGGGAATTGCCAACTTGGACTTGAACTTTACTTAGCTTGAAACAGTTTCTAATCTTGCCATTATAGCCATGTGTAGAGTAGAGGCTTGAACTGTGTTAACGGGAGGATTTGAGCCGCATACATTATTATATGCTTATTTCTTTTCATGTGTGCTTAGTTCCTGGTGCTTGTATGGTCCGTGTTTTGGCTTTTGACTCTAGTAGCTTGGCTTTGGTGTGTTACATGTCGCGAATGATAAAAGGCATTCATTTCTTTTAGGAGCCTTCAGATTTTAAGCATTCCTTCACAAATTTTCCCTTGGTCCTTATTTTGAGCTTTTGACCCTTCATTTGCATTTTAGCCACATTACAACCCTATTTGGCCTTGTTTTATTGATATAAGCCCAAAGCTTGGCTTGGGGGAGTTGTGAAGTTGTTTTGTTGATGTTTTGTATTTGTTAGAGGTTTTGGAGGATTGGAAAATTATGGAATGCTAGTTGCTATTAAAGTTTAATAATAGGTCTCACATTAAGGCTCTGCATACCAATGTCTAGGCTAGTTTTAATGAAGATTTGAAATGTTACATTTTATAATTGGCCTAGTTATGTATGTGTGATGATTTTGTCTTTGACATATCATTAAGAGTCGTGAACCTAAGTTTGAAAAAAAAAATTGAAAGTTAAAAGAAATGAAAAGAAAAAGAAAAAAAAGAAAAAAAAAAGAAAAAAAAAAAGAAAAAAAAAGAAAAAAAAATGCGAAAGATTGAAAAAAATGTTGAGAAAGAAAGAGCTTGTGAATTTTGGAGTTGTTGAAGTATAAAGTTCTATGGTATGAAGTGATTCTATAAGAAATTAGTGTGATGTTGGAGTTGGATGTGGAGCTGTTGATTATGTTCTTTGATTATTATATGTGTATAACCCGCATTTACCACCACATTATCCCAAATTTTATCCTACCCATCACCCTAGCCACGTTACAAGCCTATAAAGACCTTTTTGATCGGCATGTACATGTTTTTAGTTCTTGTGAAGTGAGTCAATTGCCAAAGCTAGTGAGTATTACTTGCATTTCGAGTCGACTTCCGCATTAGGATTGAGTGACTACCCTTAAACACGTGCATGAGGTGTGAGATGTGGGTTTGGGTTCTCAAAATTTTCGTTTAAACACCTTTTGCATTTGCATTCTTGTTTGGTATTAAGGGTGAGCTTCATTGTTTATGCTCAATTTTATGTGTGGAGTGACACCGAGTGACTTACTCTAGTCATCTACTTCTATTTCTTACATGGTTGGCTATTTGATTTTGATTTAAATGGATGGGAGTCAAGGGATTTTAATGGGTTGGTTAAGGAACTTACATGCTCGGAATTGCTTGAGTTGATTTGTTTTTCAAAGTTTCAGGGGTAAAGTCATTGTTTGTTTAGTTGTTTGCTTGAGGACAAGCAAAGGCTTGGCTTGGGGGAGTTTGACAAGTTCATTTTATATTGATTATTTGCCCCCATTTTATATTGGTTTTTGGCTTTAACAAGGCTCTTTTGAGCCTATTCTACTAACTTCGGTTGCTTTTAGTGTTGTTGCTTTGCTTTGGCGTTTATTGCAGGAATTGATGCTTTTGTGTCGGTTTTCGCTTTATCCCGAGCACTTGGCAAGTTAGTGAGAGTCTTGACCATTTTGAGAAGCTAAAAGGAAGCTGGGACATAACTTAGAAGCTCCGGGAAAGCATAGAAGTCGAGTTTTAGAAGTTACGAGCGAAGCCGGAAGCCCGAAGGCTTCCTGATCAACATGCCCGGTCTAGGTGCACTGTGCCCGGTTCGGGTGCATCATGCCTGGCCGGCTGGGCACAGTGATTTCTACGTGTTTTTGGCCCGTTTTTACCGAAATTCGACTTAGTACTTAATGTAATTTTCCCTAGGTTTTCATGGACGCACTTTATTATTGTAGAACCCTAGTTTTAGTTTAGTTTTCTCTCAAAAGAGGTGATTATTGTGGATCTTTTCAATCATTCAATTCAATACAAATTCAGGTTTTAGTTCAATCTTAATTCTATTCTCTTTAATTCATGTTTAATCTTAGTTTATGTTTTTAGTTTTAGTTTCTTTAATCTTTCATGCCCTAATTTCTTGTTTTACTTCTAGTTTTATAATTGTTGCTTAATTCATTAATTATGATCATGCCTTTAGTTTTGTTTTCTACAATTACTTTAGTTTTTATGATCATGAGTGAGTAGCTAGTTTTCTAGGGTTAGGGAAACCTTGAATAATTAATGGACTAATTAACTTAGATTGTTTCAATTCCGCAATTAGTAGTTAAATTCTTATTATTGGCTTATTTGTTTACAATTGAATTGTGCGCAGATTTAGTTGTAATTTTGGTAATTGTCGAATTTGATGCCGAGAGGTAAAAATACCACAATTAGACCACTGAATAATAGGCGGAATTAGTCTAGGCATGAGCGAGAGCCGCTAGACGAGTTTTGAGGGAGTCTAAGTTCGAGAGAATTAGTGAGCCCTAATTTGATATAATTGTGAGATTGAACGTTCTTTGTTGGTAACTCCATTAGTTGATTCTTGGTGACCCGAATAACCCTAGACCTTAAATATTAGTTTTAATCACCATCATTTCCCGTAGTTATTTAGTAGTTAATTAGTAGTCAACTAGCTAATCGATAATTCTCAACCAAGGCTCTTTTCACAGTTTAAGCTTTTTAGAACTAATAGAGTTTAATTGCTTCCCTGAGGATTCGATCCTTACTTCCCTAGCTACATTAGTTAGAGTTTTTTGGTTTATTTTTGATAGGTGTGCGATTACCTCATCAGCAAGCATTTATGGAAACTATTCAGCACATTTCAAATTACATGAAGTTGCTATTGCTTTTGAAGTTTAACAATAGATTGTTCTAAAGATCCATCCTTCTATGCAATGCTCCAATAGTTAAATTTTGAATTCTATGGAAATTATGGAAAATTGCTCATTTAATCCTCTACTTTCACCATCGGACTATTACAAAATTTAATGCAAAAATATAAACCAATTCCGCATTCCATAAGGATTCATCATGAAGTCCATTACAGACAAGCTTTAAGGATTTGTTTGATAGGGAGTAGAGTATTTTCTCATGAATATAGTTTTCCATGGAAAACCTTCCATATAAGAAAACTCATTTTCATAAAAAAATTTCGTTTTTTGGTTGCATATAAAATGACTTTAAATTTTAAGGGTTTTTCATTGTTTGGTTGAACGGAAAAATCAATTACTCATGTTTTAATTTTTACAGAAAATGTTTTCCTTCGAAATGTAATGGAAAATATTTTACCCCCAATTTTTTGGAAAATGTTTTTGGCCCTATTTGGCAATGAGTTATATTGAGCTTTTAGAGGTTTTGAACTCTTTAGAGATTTGTTAGAGAGCTTATTGCAAAGCAGATTTGGGGGTGAAACTACTCAAAACAAAAACTAATTTTTGGAACCAATGAGAGTCTTACTGCAACGTTAGGGAGTCGGGGTCCATGGATGAAACACCCTAGTGGGGGCCTTGAGCCAACGCCTCCGAGAACTTTTTGGAACTTAAATCCATTACTAAAATACACCGAAAATATCTAATGACAGTTCTCGAGGCTAAAATTCGCTTAAAAAAATTATCAAACAATTTTCTATAATTTAATTTAATTTAATTCAATTTATATTATTTTATTTTAGTAATGGAAATATTCGAAAATTAATAAAGCGCACAAATATGTCCACGTACGTCGACGTTCTAAAACCTTCTAGAAGGTTTCGTATGCAATATATGCAAAATCAAATTATTTGAGGCCTAAGTCACGAGCATACATGTGCATGATGTGTGCACATACGCTCAAAGATCACAAATATTATTGAGAAAATCATAAAGCTTTTGGAAAATATACGCTTAAGAGGGCAACATACATACACTCATCAAGCGTATATACGCAAAGGCATACACCTACATATATATACGCAGGAGGAGTGCATATATGCAGGTCCATCTGTGTATATATGCAGGTCCATCTGTGTATATATGCAGGTCCATCTGTGTATATATGCTGCCTTTGCCTACGTACACTCAAATTTCCTATTTTCCTATAAATACGGGTCCGTATTTCGGCTTGATAACGTACACAAGTTCCAATTACTTGGCATGCATTACAACCCTCTCTCTCTCTCTTCTCCTACAAACACATTTCTAAGCCTTCCCTAAACACTTTATACATCAATTAATCATCTCTTTTCAAATACAAAAATAATTCTTTTAATGCATCTTTAAGTTCTAATCAAGAATCAAAAAAGTCGTTGTTTTCACCACTGCACGCAAGATAGTTCAAATGAGGTCGACATAAAAACATCAACTTTTGAGTTAATTTAATTTATTATTTTTTTTAATAATTTCGACTATGCTTTTAATTACATGATATATGAATTAATAATGGTTTGACTCTACTTAAAATCAATTCTAGGTAAAAACATAGGTTGTTTATGCGTTTCTAGCTAATGTTTTAATGCACTAAACACCTCAATTTATGTTTAATTAAATGACTAGAAAATCCTGTTCTCAGCTAAAGTAAAAATAAATTCTTGGACAACCGGCTAGGTTCTATTAACATTGACTAACCCTAAAGCAATCACACAAAGCACGTTATAAGAAATTATGTGTACAATATATAAACAAACCAAGCAAATTCCTATATGCTTTCAGGATTTTAACCGGAAATATGGTTGATGTAATTTAATATTATAATCATAAAATTGTAAATGAGTCCATCAAAACATTGGAGTCAATCTGCGTTCAGGCTAGACATATGGGGTTATGTTAGCAACTAAAAAGAGCACGGTGGGACTTCTCTATTTGGGTTTTTGAGCTTATAGACTCAATTCCAAGTTAAGCATACTCACACTATCCAAAAGATGTTTGATGTCCGTAAAAAAGGACATGTGGGACCATCACACAAACCTTGGGTCCATAGTTTTCAACATAGTAGAAAATGATTTCCACCTCAAGTTTTGGATTTTGATATTTTACTCCAAATCAAATAATGTAAAATGAGAAAACAGTCTCAAGAAAATAACTTTACACCCTACCAAACATACCCTTAGTGAAGGTTCATAATTTTGAAGATACTGGAATAATCTTAAATTCATCAACAACAACAGTAGCAACAACATTTTAGTCTCAAAATAGTTAGGGATTGGCTAGAAATAAATTAACCATGAAATGTCAACTACTTGATAATTCTACACAACTCAAACATTATTGAATACATGAGCAGACCAAAACTAAAACCTTTGTATTAAGGCTTGTTTGATTGTCATGGGAATTAAATTCCTACAGACATTTAAAATACACCTGAATTTAATAGTTGTATACAAATTCCAGTAATTGTCCAGAATTTCTTTGGTTGTCAAAGAGGAATATACAATCACCAAAGGGATTTTTGGAATTCCAAATGATCCTATAATTCCTATAATTTTTTTTAGGAATTTTTGAGGAATTCACGGCAGCCAAAAAAAACTCCACTTACTAACAAATCATGGTATTTGTGAAATCTTGTAGATATTGAAGGCAATCAAACAAACATTTAGACTAAAAATGAATGTCTAAAAACCTGTCACCTTTCACGATTAGACACACCCATAATCGACCTACTATGGTTTTTTTTTTCCTGCTTACATGCACATCATCCAAATTATACAAACAACAACAACAACAAAACCTTAGTCAATTAGAGGAATTCCAAAGGTCACACTAAAAACAACGTTGAACACATTTACACATAATAGGCTTCTTTGCATAATGAAAAAATTTATTTTAGGAAGAGTAATAAACCACATACATACCTTCAAGCTGCCGCAACAAGAACAAGGAGACTCCAAATTAGAATCAAAATCCTCATCTTGGCATATCCTACACACCACCAACTTCCTAGGAGAAGATAAATCTCTATCATCTTCCTTTTGTTTTAAGAGCTCAACATCATCTATGCCCCCTTCTTCAAGCTCTTTTGCTTGGTTTCTACTCTCAATCGCGGCATGTATTGTCGATTCTGTAAGCAACCGGTTCACAAATAACCCCAAATGGTCATCCATCTTTCTTTGTATTTATATAAAGCAAACTTTTTAACAAGTCTCACAACAGAACACTTCTTAGAGCTCCTGAAATTCAAACTATGTTCAATACTAATACAAGGGACCTCATGGTCTGACTAACGGTACAAAAATAATAATATATAAAATAAAATAAAATAAACCCATATTAGCATAATTACAAACATCAAGGATTGAATTAATGAAACAAGAGGTTTTGGACATCATAGTTAGAAATTCAAAATACTTTAATAACAATTTTACAATATACAAAAAGACATCATATCAAAATAAAATATACTTCGTACAATAAAAGACCAAGGATATCATTATTTGTATAAAATAAAAAANATTATTTGTAAAAAAAAAAAAAAAAAAAAAAAAAAACAAATAAAGCAGAGGAAAAACAGAGCAATTGAAAAGTATTACATAACCTTTACAAAAGGTTGACGATAAATTGGATGAATTCTCAAATACCCGACTCAAAAAAGAGTTGTACAGAAGAAAGGGAACAAAGCAAAAAGGGAAAACAAAGAAAAAAATTGAAATTTTTTGGTCAATTAATAAGCAAAAGAAAGATAAATCTTACGAGATGAGAAATGGATGGAATAACTTGAACGGAAGAAAGAATCTTAAAAATAGAAAATAATTAAATTAAAGAATAATAATGGAAGTCAAGTAAAGAGATTAAGTAAGATAGTTTGAGAAAGGAAATGCAAATGCAAAAGCAAAATCGATACAATGTCCTTTCTATGAAGCAATTCAATTTTGTGTGTTTTGCTTGTTAATGTTGTTTCTCTTTTTTTTTTTTTTTTTTTTTTT
>PYUH01004047.1:352626-411359 GCA_016808085.1 Suaeda aralocaspica
TGGTTGTGATTATAATGTTCGGATTTATATGATTCATAGTCGGTCCTTTTTAATATAATCCTTGTATAATGTACATATGGCTGTAATTCGGTAATACACATGGTTGTAATTTGGTAGTACACTGATAATGTAATGTACACTGATTATCGGGTTGTTCAATAGGTACATTATTAAAAGGACAAACCCATCATGAATAAATCCTTTACTAATAATAGACAAACCTCATAAATGTGTTTAACAATTTTAGTTATTCAAAGAATAGTAAGAGCTCATGATGTATTATGTAACAAACTCATGTCAAAGCTTTCAGTGTTTTCAGCCATATTAATGTAATGGCGGTTTCATTGATTGTTATTCCTTTGTTTGACATCTTACTGTTTTAATTTGATCAATCTCCACTAACCTCCATCAACCTTAAAGAAGTTTCTAGAGTCATCCTCACTCGAGGAATGACTGTGTAATCAAAAGGGAGGGCATGCATATAACAACCAAAAGTAAAGCATGAAAGAATAGCTCACCGCACAATACCCCAAAAAAGACAAAGGATAGGGAGAAAAGGTGTACTTATTGATACCCTGTTGCCTTAATATGGTATTAAGTACCTCTAGCAGAGACTGAATGTTATTTGTGCTTTGGCCATCAGAAATCAGAGCAGCTAGTTGTAAGGGAACCGTACAGCAATAGTTAAGCTTGACTTTAAAAAACCTTTGCACCAAAGAATCCGTAGATTCCTTTGTAGGCTCATCAGGGTTGGTAGCACTACCATATGAGCAAACATTACTATCAGGGTCTATTTTCTCAAAATCATACTTCTAGATGACACCAAAGAAACAAGAGGTTACCTCAGTCCAAATGACTCTTCACACACTACAATAAACTCAAAAAATTCTTGCGACAGAGGACCAACAGTATAAGTATTGTCCTTTCCGTCGAATGCAAATCTTCTCGCATTTAAAATAGATGAGTAAGTCAAGAATAGCTTATCAATAATTTTTCTTCGTGTAGAATTGCTTGCAATTGATGAATCCTCAGCAGCTATCTTAACTTCCAAACACCAGTCAAGGCTACAATATTTCGCAGCATATCAAACTTGCTGATGAGATAGTAGAGTTCAAGTAGCATATTACAGCATACTGATAAAAGGTCCTGTCTAAAGATTCAACAGAAACTTTCAAATGGTTCAAAAGCACAGATCTGCGATGACCAATGCTCCTAAAACCTGGTCAGCAAATCTTTTCGCATTAATGGAAACCTTTAATGTTTTTTTTGACAAAGGTAAGGTTTCCATTATTTTCTCTCTCTATCTGATTTGCAGACCAAGTCTTGGAAATACATTAATCGAATGCAAATCTTTTCGCATTAATGGAAACTTTTAATGTATTTTTTCCCAAAGCTAAGGTTTCCATTTTTTTCTATATGTCTGATTTGCAGACCAGGTTTTAGAAGCATTGGTCGTCGCATATCTGTGCTCGTGAATCATTTGAAAGTTCCAATTGAATCTTTAGACGGGACCTTTTATCAGTATGCTGTAATGTGCTAATTGAGCTCCACAATCACATTAGCAAGTTTGATATGCTACGAAATGTTATAGCCTTGCCTGGTCTTTGCAAGTTAAGATAGCTGTTGAGGATTCATCAATTGAAAGCAATTCTACGCGAAGAAAAATTATTGATAAGCTATTCTTGACCTACTCATCTAAATTAAATGCGAGAAGATTTGCATTCGACGGAAAGGACAATAATTATATTGTCGGTCCTCTGCCGCAAGTTTTTTTTGAGTTTATTGTAGTGTATGAAGAGTCAATTTGACTGAGGTAATTTCTTGTTTCTTTGGTGTCACCCAAAAGTACGAGTTCGAGAAAATAATCCCTAATAGTAATGTTTGCTCATACAGTAGTGCTATCAACCCTAATGAGCCTACAAAGGAATCTAAGCATTCTTTGGTACAAAGGCTTTTTAAAGTCGAGCTTAATTATTGGTGCATGATTCCCTTGCAACCAACTGCTCTGATTTCTGATGGACAAAGCACCAATGACATTCAGGATGTGTTAAGGGTACTTATTACTATATTAAGGCAGGGGGCTATCAATAATTACACCTTTTTTTCCTATCCTTTGTCTTTTTTTTGGGTATTGTGCGGTGAGCTATTTTTTTCATTCTTTACTTTTGGTTGGTATATGATATGTGTGGTTTTTATAGTGTTTTTCCCCGTGTTTCGAGTCAATTTTATGCCTAGTAGTTGTTAATCTGGCTCGTTTTTGGTTCATTCGATGTTCTTTAGCTAAATTGAAGTGTCTCGCTAAGTTTGGTTGATTTCCGGTAATTTTAGAGCATTTTAGTTGATTTTTATCATCCACGGTTGTTATGCTCGGTTTTGGTATGTTTTGTAATTTCAGGCACGAAAACCGAGGCTCGGAACGAAGCCGGAAAGCTTAGACGGGATAAGAATGAAGATGCATGGAAATGCGTGCCAAGAAGTATGAAAACAAGTCTTAAAGAACTTATGAAGAAATAAGAAGAAAAGGAAGCAAAATAAACTTCTGAGGTCATTATGCGGGCGCATAAAAATACTATGCGGGCGCATTTAATGTAATCAGCAGCTGAAGAAGCGTTCTGGAGGTCAGATGCGGGCGCATAAACCTCCTATGCGCCCGCATCAGACGTTTTTCCCGATCTTTTTATTCGTCTTTTAATTTCTTTGTACTTAGGCTTTGTAAGCCCAACTTGGGTACATTAGGCACGGTTTTCTAGGCAAAACAACTGATGCTTTTCAGAATTTAGAATTACTCTCTTAGGATATAGAATTAAGCACTTTTCTCTCAAAATTAATTTAGGGAAATTAGGGTTGTTCATAACTTTGATTTTCAAACAATTCAAGTCTTCGATTCGTTCTTCAATTGGTAATTTTCTGTTTTGTTCTTTATTTTAGTTTAATTTATGCTTTTTAGTCTCTTTAGTCTAGTTAATTAGTTATTTGTTATGTTAATTAGTTTAATTATCAATTACTTCATGAATTCAATTAGGGATTCTACAACTATTCTTGTTTTAATTTTCATAATATGAGTGAGTAGTCTAATTTCTAGGGTTAGGGAAACCTTGATCAATCAATGGACTAATTAAATTAGGTTGTTTCAATCCCATATTAGTAGTCAATTTCCTATTATTGGTTTCTTTGTTTACAATTGAATGTGGCGCAGATTTAGTTGTAATTCTGGTAATTGTTGAATTTGATGCCGAGAGGTAAAAATACCACAATAAGACCACTGAATAATAGGCGAAATTAGTCTAGACATGAGCGAGAGCCGCTAGATGAGTTTCGAGGGAGTCTAGATTCGAGAGAATTAGTGAGCCCTAATTGACGATAATTGGAGGGTTGAAAGACTTGTTAGTGAATCCATTAGTTGTTCTTGGTGACCCGAATGACCCTAGGCTTAGTTTATTGGTTTAATCCTTCGTCATTTCCAGTAATTAGTTAGTAATTAGTCAATAGTCAGTTAGCTAGTCAATACTTCTCGACCAAGGCTCTTTACACAGTTTAAGCTTTTTAGAACTAATAGAGTTTAACTGCTTCCCTGAGGATTCGATCCTTACTACCCTAGCTACATTAGTTAGTGTCGTTTGGTTTACTTTTGATAGGTGTGCGATAGCCTGTTCAGTATATGCATGGACTCCCTTTTGATTAGACAATCATTCTTTGAGGACGACTCTAGCAACTTCTGTGAGGTTGTTGGAGGTTAATTGAGGTTAAGTAAAGACATTATAAGGATCAATAATAACATAATCAATTTATAGTAAAACGCAATACACTTAAAAAGTCCCAATCTTGTTCAAACCCAATTCAAAGAAATAAATTGCAAAACATTAAATTCAATTATAATTGTTGATTTGCTACTAAATAAATAAGTTCCACAGACACTTTTGACATATATAATATAGCCGATCCATCAGTATGATATTTTCAGATTATACTACCATGATTCTTACGACTCTGAATTTATGAGTACACATACACGATTCTTACGAATCGGCCCTGATCGTCTTACGACTCAGATTACAGATTTCAGATTAAACTACCATGATTCTTACGAATCTTAGAATTTTATGATAAGAATGCCATAAATTCCGGTGGCACAAATGTGAAGTGTATTTTTTTTTTTCCTAGATGTCCAAATAACAACTGTAAGATGCTAACCTTCTCGCATTAATGGAAACCTTTGATGTATTTGGGTTAACTGTACGATGCTAATCTTCTCGCATTAAATTCAACTGTAAGATGCTAATGTTCTTGCATCAAAGTTGAGCTTAACTATTGTTGCACAGTTCCCTTGCAACCAATTGTTCGATTACTGATGGACAAAGCGTAAATGAAATTTGGAACGTCTAATTGGGTGTTTAGGTTTCAGTTAGGACTACAATTGTACTGATCTAATAGATTGTTGTTGCCTGTTTTTTTTGGGAGTAGGAGGATGGAGTCTACTCTTCGCAAGCGTGAAATGATATGACATTATGATATATATATATATATATATATATAATAGATACAATATATAACAATAGTAAAAACACCAAAGAATGCAGCATAACCTAATCTAGGAGGTATTGCCTTCTCCAAACAAAAGGGAAAAAAACACTCATAAAATCTATTAGTACATCCCAAAATCTCATTAACAACAATTTTAAATTAACATAAAGCACTATTCCTCAAATTCAGTTTTTAAAAAACAATGCTATAGCATGTTTGGCGGGCTTTTTTTACCACCAAATTTCATGTGTTGCTAATTTTAAGAAGCAAGCCATGCCTTGGCTTACCAAACAACAGTGCACCATTGTTCTGCAGTAAAAAAAACACCCGAACTAACCAAAAGCAGAAGACTACTGCTTTGAACTCACAAAAACACATCAAGGCATGAATAACAATAATAAGCATCTAAATAGTTTACTATCTAGTGCATTCATTTTATTTAGCATAATAATGGTCATTATTCATAGACAAACTAATTGTCGGTGCTACAAAATCCACAATCGATCAATTAACATATCATGTGACATATACATATAACATATAAGATATAAACAATTTTTAGACATATACATATAAACAATCGATCAATTAACACATGATAAATAAAATTTAACATCACTGAATTAGACATTAGAAATTAACATTACATGAATTAGACATTAACATATCATAAAAAAAAGTTAACATATCAAATTTCACAGGAAAAAAATAAAATCCATTTGAGTTAGACTTAGACATTATTGAATTGCGTTTCAACTAACATATCATAAAATAAAAAATTAACATCACTGAATCAGACATTAGACACTAAAATTCTAAATTAACATTACATGAATTAGACATTAACATATCATAAAAAGAAGACTAACATATTAAAATTCAGGAACAAAAAAAAAATCCATTTGAGTTAGACTTAGACATTACTGAATTACCTTTCTTTTCATGTAGATGATAAGGTGCGAAAGAGATAGAGGAGCCATGTTAGTTATAGTCATAAAAACCACTTCAAAGCGACAACATCGAAGTCGCTGTTAGTCAATAATGGCAGAAAGGAGACAAAAGAAACTGAACCGCTATCGACCCACCTCCTCCACCACCTCTTCACAACCACACCCCATTAATCGCCTAATTCCCACCACGCCTCCACTTCCACCCATCATACATCCCTATCAACCTCCCACTTGACTCTAACCCCCTATCCTCTTCCCCTCCAATAACATAACGAACAAAGAAAATCAAACCACCAAAACCTTAATCACGTCCATATTAAAACAATCTTGAAAATTACGTCTTTAAACAATCACCAAACGTGCAAATATCGACTAATCAAATCTTAAACGCTAAACAAAATTAAAATCCTACAAAATCAAAACCAAAATATTCAAAACCCTCAACAAAATTAAAACCCTAAAAAATCAAAACCTAAATAATTTGAAACCCCCATACTAGCCCAAGACTGATGACACCAACATAATCCTAACTCTAATTACCCTTGTGAGATGAAAAAACTGAATAGATCAACAAACCAATTAAGCACTGCCTTAACCACCAATGAAACGCTTAAAATGTAAACTGAAAAAACAGAAACGCATTTAACAAAATTGAAATCCAAATTAACTTTATCAAATGCACTTACATGTAATCTAAACTGAAATATATTCAAATCAATTATAGTCCTTCAACTAACCACAAATTGCATTACTAACCAGCTATCCACAACCAAACAATAAGCTGCAGTCTGTAATCACAACAGGTAATTGCAAGCACAAAATAAACTAAAGGACCAAACCTGAAAGCTGATTACGCTGCAATTCAAATCTATGCAAACAATGATACCATCCCCCATCCAATCCAACACCAGGTGCAACAATACAGCAGCTGCAACAAGCCAATTAAGCACCGTCTTGACCGCCATTAATATTGGCAGGTGCAAGAAAATCAAACCACCAAAACCTTAATCACGTCCATACTTAAACAATCTTAAAAACTAAGTCTTTAAACAATCATCAAACGTCAAATATCAACTAATCAAATCTGAAACCCTAAACAAAATTAAAATCCTACGAAATCAAAACCAAAATATTCAAAATCCTCAACAAAATTAAAACCCTAAAAAATCAAAACCTAAAAAATTCGAAACCCCCATATTAACCCAAGACTGATGAACACCAATAACAAACCCTTTCCTATTGTTGTTGATAAAAGTTTGAAACTCGAAAAAATCATGGATGAATGCAACAAACCCTAAAAATACACCCAACAAATTATTAAGAAATCAGAACACAAAAACTTTATTTTAAAAACAAAACTATCGAAAACAACACCCAAAAAATTCAAAACCCTAAACCAACCCCCTAAAGTTCGAAAACCCAAATAAAAAATTCAGAATCAAATGTTATAAATTGTAATCAAAACAATCAAATTAACAAAAATCAAACAGATCCAATTCCAAACCCTAACCAAACGCCTAAAAATCGTGTTTATACCCCCAAAAAATTTGAAATTCAGAATTAAATTCTATAAAGCCTAATTAAAATAATCAAACGCCTCTCCAGATTAATCAACGCGAAGAACAAATATTCTGAACAGATTAATCAACGCGAAAAATCCAAATATTCTAAACAGATTAATCAACCTAAAAAATCTACCCCAATAACAAATTCTTCTTAACCGTGCAAGGTTCGCAAAGAAATGGCAGAAAACTGAATTTTAGACATGCAAGGGTCGCAAAAAAAATTTAAAGGTCATAGAAGAAGAAAGGAATTGAAGGGGAAGCGTGTCAGAGAAGAAGAAAGGAGTTTTAGACATGCAAGGGTCGCAAAATTGAAGGGGAAGTGTGTCAGAGAAGAAGAAAAGAGTTTTAGACATGCAAGGGTCGCAAAAAAAAATTGACAGATCGGAGAAGAAGAAAGAAGTTGAAGGGGAAGCGTTTGGAAGGTCAGAGAAGAAGAATGAGATTGAAGGGGAAGCATGTCAGAGAAGAAGAAAGGAGGTGAAGGATTTTTTTGTTTCCTCTTTTTTCCATTTTCCAATTTCCAATAACCATGCACATTAATCTATTCTCTGGCCTTATTGTACATTCACTGTTCTTCAGCTGATGTGGACCAATCGCATCGCAGTACTGTTAAAAGAACAGTAAAATCCCCTACACACTTTTATATATGTTATAGATATATAAAGCTTTGGATATATTTGGTAATTTTGTTTTTAATGATATTATCTAAAATTAAAAGAAAATAATAAAAAAAAAAGAAAGTGATGTTTTTGTTGGTTGGTTGAGATTGTATTGGTGAGAAACCATAAGTACTAATCTTCCACGACTGTCGTTCATGTTGACCTTTTCAATAATGTGATTTATATGACTTAAGATATGAAAATTTGTATGATGTCGACTCACCGAATTTATGCAATCTCAAAGACCCTAGTTTTTGTCTATTGACAAAATGTATGCACACTCGTATAGAAATGAATGTACAAAATTTTAGAGTTATATTTTTTTTGGATTTTCGATTAGGGTTTCCTGATAAAAAATACCTTAAAGTATAATTTTATTACATTTAAGTACCTATTAACAGTGAGTTTTAAAATTCCGTAAAAAAGTCCATTTGTAAGACCGCATTTGATTTTTTTAGTTTTCCTTATTTTACCTTTCTTTTTCTCTTTTCCTCCATTAAAATTTATTTTTCCCTTCTTTATCTTTCTTCCTTCATTAAACATCTTTTTTCTTTTGTTTTCCTTTCTTCCTCCATTAACGTTTCCATTTTTCCCTTCTTTTACTTTATTCCGTCATTAAAGCTCCCTTTTTTTCATTTCTTTCTCTTTCTTACTCCATTAAATCTCTTTTGTTTTTTGTCTTTAATCCTCCATTAAAATTCGTCTTTTCCCTTCCTTCCTCAACCTCTCTCTCTTTTTTTTTTTATCTCTTTCTTCCTCCATTATTAAACCACATTTTTCCTTCTATTTCTCTTCCTTCCTCCATTATACCTCCTTGTTTTTAAGGAGCTTGAGAGGTCCTGCATTGTTGTCCCTATTGCAACCTTTAGAAGCGATATCATAGGTAACCAATATGGGTTGAAAACCAACCTTAATGGAATGTAGGTCAAATAGATGAGTATGAATGATACCATTGATGAGGGCGCTGAAGGTGACAACAGTGGGTGTCAAGCTTAAAGAAGTTAGAGATCATGAAATGTCAAACTTATTGAAGTTTAATAATGGATCAAGAAAGAGAAAGAGAGGTTTATTGCATGGTGGAAAAAAAGAATGAAAGGAAAAAAATGGGAGCTTTACTGGAGGAAAAAGATAAAGAATAAGAGCTTTAATGAAGGAACAAAGAGAAACAAAGGAAAAAATGGTAGCTTTGATGGAGGAAGACAGAGAACATAAGGGAAAAAACATTAGCGTGTACCCTACAAACGATTCATTTAACGTTCTTCCTTATTCACCGTTAACAAGTGCCTAAGTCTAACAAAAATGTAAGTATTAGGTATTTAAATGAATAAAAAAATTTCATTAAGTACTTATTTCAAAAAAATAAATAAAATGAAAACATTAGGTACTTTTTATCAATTTCTTTCGATTACTATAAAATTAGCTAAAGTAATTATAATCAATTTAAAAAGCCCTTCTTCAACTTTCTCTCTCTAAAAAAGCGTTTTCCCATCAGTTCTCTAGAGCATTGGTTTCTTCAAGCGTTTTCCTTTTTTTTTTTTTAAGAATATTTCGTTTTTATACTAACCAAACTGTATTGGGTTTAGTGGTTGAAATTTCATAAGCCGAACTTATTATGTCTTGAAATTTCTAGAAAACTCTAGTATGTTGAAAAATTGATGGCGAAATGTGAAATAATCTAGAATTGAAGAATGCAGGGGCGCATCTTATGGGGGGCCCACCCCATGGTCAAAATCATAAAATATATTACTATGTTTTCAATGGAACACGTTGTTTAACTAGTGTAGCACAATTGGCATGAAGAAGAGCTGATGTTATTGTTCCCGAACTTAGCGGAGACACTGGGTGTGAATGTGTGATCCCCATTAACAATAACTTTTGCATTATTTAGCTTGTTGCATTTCATTATTATCTTCTTTTGACCTTTTTTCTCATTAAAGGATGACGATGTTGTTGTGTAGTTAGGGCTGTTCAAAATAATCCGATCCGACAAAATCTGATAACTTTTCAAATTTCTTAATTTTGGATATTTCGGATTAGGTATACGAAATGTAAAAAAAAAAATGTAGGCATTTCGGATCAAAAGGGTCAGATCACAGATCGAATCACACATATTTCGAATCGGATCACTCGAGCTAGATCTAATTATTTCATTGAATTTAGTAGTTTTGTGTTATTTTCAGGTTAAATTTTTATTAATTAATAGATTCTTGGATCATCGGATATCTTGTTATTCGAACTGAGAACTTTCAGATATTTCCGATCGGATATCAGGGTTCATTTGGATCGGATACATATTGTTTTTTGGCTGATCCAAAAAGTCGGATATCCAACTTTTCGTATCGGACCAATCCGAATGAACACCCCTAGCTTTTGTCATCTTCCTTATATGTAGCTTATATTTCATTGCTTGTAATCATCAAATTGTTCTTAGATTAGGCATTATTAAAATTTTTATGTTTCACATTCAACATTATTTGTGATACACATACAAAATTTTGTGGTATTCTTGAACTTTATTTTTTTATACGCTTTTATGACATTTTAAATCATAGTTACATGTGGAGATATATGTGTATAGAAGTTTTCACGCCCTTCTTCCACTTCCATACATTATCTATAGATAAGGTTGGGCATCATTTGGAAAAACACACAAACACGAGCACGAACAAAAACACAAAAATACCAGAAGCCATACACTACTACCCTAAAAAGCCTTCCTAATACAAACCTTCTTAATCTCCACATAATCCATTGTTCTTGTTCTTGTAGTACTGAGAGTCTTATTGTAATATAAACACCCTTATAGGGTAATTGTACACTCCTAATTTTTAATATAGTGGAATAAAAAGCTCGTCGTTAGTGGGTTGTTCCTACATAAAATTGTGTGTTTTATGTATCACATATCTTACCTATTATTATCCCTTACTATACACTTCCCTATAAACCGAAAAAGCGAAATAGTGAAAGTGTTGTGGTCTAACCAAGAAACCGAAGAAGCAACGTGGGAAGCTGAGGATATGATGAGGAAAAACTTTTCAGAGTTATTTCAGGTTTGTAGAGTAACTGGGACGTAACTCAATTCTTAAGGGGGTAGAGTGTGATAGAATTTCGCGCGTTTTTCCCTTAAATTTTGCGAGTTTTTTTGTCTTTTAGCAATGTTTTATGGAAGTTTTATGTTTGTTCTCTAAAGTTGACAAGGAGATGTCTATGTAAGATTCTAAAGTTTACAACAACTAAGGATAAAAATGAAGAGTTTTGAAAAGAAATGCAGTCTCTATTCAAGTTCCATACAATAATTCAAACAACACTTCAGGACGAAACTTCTATTAAGGGGGGTAGGCTATAATACTCCATATTTTCACGTATTTTAAGAATTAAATTTCATGATTTATTTGAGTATTTTTAGTATTTTTATTGAAAAATGTAGTTAAATAAATAAATTAAATAAAGATATTTAATTAATTGTGACTTAAAATAATTATTTTTATGTTTTATAAAGTTTATAAGTTATTTTTATGCTACTTTAAATTTTATAAAATATTTTAAGAAGTTTCTTAATTTAGAATTTTGAAAGTTTCCTTAATTATTTTAAAACGAGGGCACAAAAGTAACTTTAAACATTAAGGGTATTTTTGTAATTTCTCCTAAGCCTAATTTGGGCCTATAAATACCCCATTAAACCATAATTTTTAGAATTTATATTAGGATTTCTGCATTAGGATTTCAAAAAAAAAAAAAGGTTCAAAACCCCAAAGCCCGAAACCACAGCTGTCGGACCACCCACCAGTCGGCCATCCACTCGCAAGCCACCACTCATCGGCCAGCCGCCCCCTCGCCGACCACCACCTCCTCCTTTCTTGGTATATTTTTTTTGAACGATTATAAAAAAAATTCCTCTTCTTTAATTCTTATTTAATTTTGTTCAAATCATGTTTTATAATTATATTTAATCATGTTTTATAGTTTTAATCAAGTTTTAAAGTTACAATTATGTTTTGGAGAATCAAATTTCATATTTATAAGTTGTTCATGAAAATTATGAATTAGGGTTTGTAACAATTAATGTAAATTGTTAGTTTTTATGATTTTAATATTCTAAACTTTCATATTATGATCATAGATTTTATAGTATTAGTTATGATGATTTTATAAAGTTTAAAGTGATTTTTAAAGGTTTTAAAGTAGATAATTATTGCTGTCAAAATTTTAAAAGTATGAATATTAGAAGTAAAAATAATAAGAACATGTTTTTAAGTATGAAAACTTGTTTTAATGCATAGAATATAAGTGTGAAGATAGTATAAGGTTCTAAAAGTGTTTTATGCATGAAATATAAAGTTTCAAAAGGGTTTTAATGAGTTTTGAATGATTATATAATGCTTTAAATTTTTATTATCATGTGTTCATGCATAATAAAAATAGTAACACATGAAGTAATAAGTTATAATTGTTTTTGAACAAACCAAAACTTCATATGATAATCTTAGGACATGAGTCTATTGTTTTAATTAAGGTCAAATTATGATATTTAGAAAGGTTTTAAAGAGGTTTGAATCAACTTTTCAAAGCTGCCATTTTAAGAAAATTATCGAAAATCAAGTGTTATAAAAAAAAGGAAATTATAAAATAAAGTATGGAATTGAATAGAGACCATATAGGGAAGGTTTTGGACAAGTTTCTAATGTAAAAGTTGATTTAGAGTTGTTGTAGAATTTAGGCAACAAGGTTTTTAATTAGTTTCGATTTTTCCTATGTAGGAGATTTCGAGTTGAGCGATTTCTAGAAGTAGTGGCGGATCACCGTTATAATACAAGGTACCTAAGTACTAAAGGCAATCGTGTAAATAGGGTTCATGCTAGAATGTTTTGGATTTCATGCTAGATTTTACAGAAATAAAAGTTGATGCTTTGTTAACTTGAGATGACTTGCATGAAAAGTTAAGTTGGCATGATTGTATGAAAAGTATACTTTTTTTTTTATTAAGTTTGACATTCCGTTTTCATATTATTATTATTACATCATTGAAGTTGGAATGATAATTGAAATTTTTGACTAGTAGTCAATAAAGAAAGGAAAGTAGTTAAGTTGATTAATTACTTGATCAACAAGAAAGGTAGTTAATGAATATTTATTCACATGTTTTATCGAAACAAATGAGAAAATAAATAGCCACTCATAGTTAATGTGTGGTAAAGGAAAGTTTAAATAGATAAAGGACTCAAAATTAATCTTAGAATCACATGATAAACAAGATAATTAATATGGTGTTGCTTGTTGCCATGTATGTTCTTATGTGGTTTTATGTGAGTCATGACAATTGTTAAACCTGTTAATCATGTAAAGTGAAAGATGATTCACACCAAAACTCTTGGAACGTATATACATTGAGTATGAACAATGAGAGAGTTATAGGTATGATTACTGTAACTTTTAATCGGGTTACAAGACGTTGTACTCTTTTACATTTTTAAATGTGCTGGAATTTCGTCACTTCAGGTGACATAGTTAATACCTTCTTGGAGTTGCTCCCAAGTTGGTGCCTATTACGGTGATTGTTGAGGAAAGTAAACCTGTTCAATGCGAAATCCAAAAACTTAAATATAACAATAATTTTTAATGTTGATGAGTCGATGTACAGGTATGTAGTGGTAACAATGGTAAGAAGTATGTGTTGTTTATTCTTTTATTTTGTTGTCCATGTTTTTTGCATAGTCTCTAGTATTTATGTACTCAACTTTGCTGATTGTGTGTGTCTTGTGTGCATGGCTTTGTCTTTGACTTTGCCCTACGATGACCCATTTTGATGGCGAGTAGCTGTCTAGAATAAAAGAAAGCTACAAGTACAAGTGGGCATAGTCAATCATGCTAGGATTGAGTGAAGAGCGCTTGCATTGATGCTTTTGTGACTTGTGTTGGACTTATTGTTTATTTCGTTATTCATTTTGAAGTTTTAAAAGTTCACATGGTTTTGAAGGGCAGTTTATGCGATTCTGAGTTGTAATAAAGTTTTATTCAAATTTGTTTTAAAAGTTCTTTTGAGTCTTATTTCGGTTTTAAAAGAAAAGACTTCCGCTATTGTACTTTGATAAAAGCCTTAGCCGTTATCATAGTGGTGGTAATAGTTTGGTTTTTCCTAGTTAATTATGATGTGTTTTCAAATAATATTACGAACAAATTATATTAGGAAGAAATTAATTAGCAAAATAAAAGAAGAGCTGAGTTGAAGTGAACTGAACGGAGCTGAGCTAAGCTGAACTAAACTGAATGGAGCTGAACTGAAATGAGCTAAATTGAACTGATTTTAAGCTGAAGTAAACAGGCCCAAAGTTGCAAGGTGAATAGTACCCAAACTCATAATTTAGCAACTATAAAAAAAACAAAAAATAAAAGCTGAGGGGATTATTTATTTATTTGTTTATTTATTTATTTTTATTGACAATATTTGAATTTGTCCAAAGTTATAACTACATACTCCTTCGTCGCCCAATCTTTACCTCAAGACTGCACTTTTTATGAGAGTTTTTGAGGAAAGGGCAAAGAAAAAGGGAGGAAGAGAGTAGTAAATCTTTTATTAGTCCTAATTGAACTTCCTATTTAGGGTTTGTTTACTTCAGCTGAAAACAACTAAACTAAACTAAATGGAGTTGAACTGAACTAATTTTAAGCAAAATTAAAAAAGAGCTGAGCCGAGCCAAACTGAACTCATTGGAGCTGATCTGAACCATACTGATTTCAAGATGAAGTAAACAGGCCCTTAATCCAACGTGTTTTCTTTTTTACTTAAAAAATAAATCAAAATCCTTTACAATAAACACACAAACTAAATTCAATAAGTTCTAAAAAACTACTCCCTCCGTTCCTAAATGTTTGATACGTTTGAAATCTCGACACTGTTCGTTTTAAAAACTAAATTCATGTTTATGAGTTGTTCATAGAAATTACGAGTTAGGATTTATGTAAGTTGTTAGTTTTTATGATTTTAATACTCTAAACTTTCATATTATGATCATAAATTGTTAAAGTATTAGTTTTTGAGCATATATCATAGAATCGGCAATGCATGGCTTAAATATGTTGTAATGCAGTTAATAAACAAATGAAGGTCAAAGCTACAAAATAATTGGATCAAATAGAATTATGATGATGCCCGTGACGACCTAGGAATCTGCGTGACGGCTCTAAAAGAAAAGAATGCCTTTTATCATGCACGACATGCAACAATACCTCAATTAAAGCTACTCAAGTCCAATAGCAAACCCAATATCATAATTACACCAAGAACTAAGCACACGTGAAAGAAAACAGTTTAATGTAACCTGATAGAACAAAAGTGGCTCAAACCCTCCCGTTAACACAGTTTAAGCCCTTACTCAAGACATGGCTATAAGGTAAGATAAGACAAAACTTCAGGGTAAATAAATTTCAAGTTCAGGTTGGCAATTCCCAAGCAATACCCATCACATGCTTCAAATCAATCAAAAACCTTTTTTTTAAATGCGGGGCACAGGGAAGTCACCATCAATCCAATTTCAGCATCTCCACAATCAATCAACCAAAATAACTAACTAACTATGAAAGCAATAAAACCTAATCTAGGAAAGCAGTACATTTTTTTTTTTGCGTTGCATGTAAACTCCCACCCTTAATGGATGGTACTAACCGCAAAACAATCATATCAAAACAATAAAAACTACACTAAGAAAGCAAATAAAGATAGGTATCCCTCCCCCCAAGTTAAATGAAACACAGTGTCCTCAATAAGTAAAAACATAATAAAACAAAGGGAAGAGATAAGGGAAACTCACTCCAAACGAGCCTCAGAGATAACTTCAAAAGTTGAAGCGGTGGGGCCAAAAGCTTCTGACCAGTAAGCACTTGCATGTTCAAAGGTTGAACTGCAACAATGTTACCTATACATAAACACACTAAACAAACCTTGTTATATCATTAGTAATTCAACCAAAATAAATTAAAATAAGTGAATTCAAGTGAATTAAACCGACAATATTTTTGTGCTCTTGTTTTTTTTGATTTTTTTTTGGAAGAATTTAATAAATAAAAGCGAAATAAATTAAAATAAGAATAAAATGGATCAGAGTTAGAAAGCTTGGGTTGCCTCCCAAGAAGTGCTAGTTTAAGGTCATCTAGCTCGACCTCCGTTTTAATTCAGCCTGAATCACCATATGGAGTGCAATAAAACTTCCCATTTTTTTAATGATGTCTTCAATCTTGAGTTAACATGCTTTTCATTCAAACCAACCTTCATGTAGTCAAACCAATACGATGAAGGAATAATGTCCATGGATTTCATCAAATTTATACCGTGTGTACGCTCGTTAACCAAGAGAATTGTGGCATCGATCTTCAAGCAAGTACCCCCATCGAAACTAAAATCATGGTCACCATGTCCCTCATTGGTGCCAGTGGGAGTGAACACTTGCTCTAATGCATTGACTTGGTGCACAGAAGGTGAGGCCATCTTAGATTTGGGAAGATGAAATTCAATATTCTCTTCACCTAACTCAAAAGAAATTCTTCCATTCTTCAGATCGATAAGAGCTCTAACAGTAGATAAAAACGACCTCCCTAAAATAATTAGGATTTGTGCATCTTCTTCCATCTCCATAACCACAAAATCACATGGTATGAAGAACTTTCCAACCTGTATAGGCATTTCATGGTCCCATCAACGAGTTGTAGAGATATGCGTGTGGGCTTCAGTTGGCCCATTTGAAGCTTCTTACACATTGTTTGAGGCATAAGACTAATGCTTGCTCCAAGATCACACAGCGCCTTTTGGATGTCTATATCCCCAATTTTAACGGGAATAGAATAACTACCAGGATCTATGAGCTTTTTTGGAAGCTTGTTCTGTAATATAGCACTACACTCTGCTGTTAGCAGAAAAGTTGCATCTTCTTCTATTTTCTTCTTGTTTGAGAGCATGTCTTTCAAAATTTTTGCATAAGAGGGCATATCTGAGATAGTAGTTAATAATGGAACATTTGATGTGCAATTTCTGTAAATATCGAGAAACTTACCATACTTCTCCTCAAGCTTTTCTCAAGTCAATCTTTGTGGGAATGGAACAGGAGGTTTGTAAGGTGGAATGGGAATAGCAGTAGCTTCCTTCTCCATCTCCTGCTCGGGCTCATCACTCCCTTCTACAACAGTCTCCTTACTATGAGATATCTTCACGGGTGGATCTTCTAGCTCTCTACCACTCCTTAAGGTCACAGTATTCAGTTGACCCTTTTATGGTTGCTCATTGTTTCCAGGAAATTGATTAGGAGTCTTTAATGATTGGCCTACTTGTTGAGAAAGTTGGCTAATCTGATTCTCCAAAAGTTTTTGATGAGCTTGTAGATGTTGAATAGAGCTATCTATCCCTTCAGTGTGCTTCCCTTTTCGAGAGATGAAGTTCTCTATTATGAGCTCTAAGTTAGACTTTTGAGAGGAGCATTGTAACACCCTGGAATTTCCTAACTTCTTACTTCTTATTTTTCCGGAAAACATATTATAATTATTAAGGATTATATTTGTTTAAACTTCTTGTTGACCCATGAATTGAAAGTAAAGTTTTGATGATGACTACCACAAACAAACTTAACTAATAAATACTTTGAGTTCCTATGAGATTTCACAGGTTCAAAAAGTAAGGAACTTAGAGCTATATTGAAGCATTCCAGAGTAGGAATGTGACAAGTTAACAACCAAGTTCAAGGAGAAGTTCCTAGGCAGAATCTTGCAAAGGAACATTGAAAAAAGAAGAGAAGTTCGTGAGTAACACAGTTGCGTATGAGCAAGGTACGAGAATAGATCTGTTCCTACAGGAATAAGCGAACAACATCAAGACAATTCCGACGAAGTATCTTGATGAAGAGAAGAGAATTCCAAGAAGATTATGAGAGTAATTTTCTAGGATCTTTGTAAATACATTGGAGTCTCAAATCTGGTTGGAACATCATATCCAGAGGTCAAAACAAATCTATCCCACAAATAAGTCTAGATTAATTCATGCTATAATTTAGGTCATAATAATATTCTCCTTAATGCCTTAATATTAGGAAGATAAAATATCTGACTAATCTTGTTGAAAAATAACGGCATCTAGGGTTTTAAGAAGTGAAATAAAGTATTGTTAGGAGTCCTAAAATATAGGAAGAAGATCATGAAATTATGGGCAAGAATAAACGGTAAAATATTCAAGTCAAAAATCCTATTCTTTTGAACTAAATACGTGGGATGATGGAAGGAGTCATGGAGTAGTGGGCGATCAATGAATGTGGTTTTTGGCTTATGTTTACAAGGCAGAATCACTCTATATATACTCCAAGAAATTCAGAAGAAGGAGTGCAGAACATTGGAGAACACACTTGAGCATTCATACGAGTCTAAGTTGTAATTGATGTTCCAGTCCATTTACAAGTACTTTCAATGTATTAGAGTCTGTATTGAGTTGTAATCTGTGAAAAAAAGAGAAGTGTGAGAACTAGAGAAGAGTGGAGAAAAATTAGAAAGAGAAACGAGAGATAAAGAGTGAGAATTGAGAATCAAGTTCTTACGGGAACTGACGAGTAAAAATAGAGAATTTAGGTTGTAAAAGTTATTACAGGCCTATAAAAGAAGTGGAGTTTTCTTCGTTGGGGCCAAGGAATTTTTTCTCGTAGAAATATCTCTCATATTCCTTAATTCACTCAAAATAGTTTAAATTCCACATTCAAGTTCCACAAAGCAATTCACCCCCCCCCCTCTTGCAGTGTTCCAGTAGAAACAACAGTTGGTATCAGAGCAGGAACTCGGGAAATCAAGTAACCTTGAAGAGGGATCCTAAAGAAGAACACTCATGAGAAATTGGAGGAAGGTTACTTAACTCAAAGACCACCTATGTTTGATGGGAAATTCTACACGTACTGGAAGAATCGAATGGAAATCTTCATCAAGGCTGAAAATTACCAGGTTTGGCGTGTAATTGAAGTAGGCGACTATGAGGTAACAAAAACTAAGTCAAACAATGAAGAAGTTCCTAAATTGACTTCTGAATACGAAAAAGAAGATTTTGAGAAAATGAAAATCAATGCTCGTGTTATTAGATTGGTACATTGTGGTATTGGACCACATGAACACAACCGTGTCATGGGGTGCAAAACCGCTAAGCAACTATTGTATTTATTACATTAATTCATGAAGGAACTAATGAAGTAAAACGATCTAAAATAAATTTGTTGATGTCTAAATTTGAACGTTTTGAAATGTTACCTAGAGAGTCATTACAAGATATGCTTACTCGTTTTACTAACATCACCAATGAGCTTTCTTCTGTGGGAAAAGATATACCTACTGATGAACAGGTTAGGAAAGTGCTGAGGAGTCTATAACAAGATGAAAGATGGAGAGCCAAGGTTACTGCACTCATGGAAACAAAGGATTTCACGTAGTTCAACATTGAACAACTTGCTGGTTCCTTGCTGACCCATGAATTGCATCTTGGAGGAACTGGAGAGAGTTCCAGAAGCAAAGGGCTGGCCTTGAAAGCTGAAAGTGACGAATCAGAAGAAGATGATGATGAGGCAGCATTGCTGGTCAGAAGATTCAAAAGGGCTCTCAACAAGAATCGAAGTTCCTATAGGAGCACGGGCAGAGAATCCACTAGCAACAAAAGGGAATTCGTGTGCCATAAGTGTGGATCCTCAGAACACTTCATCAAAGACTGTCCCCTATGGGATGCTGAAAAAGGGAAGTCCAAGGGCAAGGAGTATGTCAAGGAGAAGAAGGAACAAGTCAAAGAAAAATTCTACAAACCTTCTTATTCCAAGAATGATGTAAGGAAAGCAATGGTAGCAGCCTGGGGAGATTCTGAAAGCGAAGAAGATGAAGAGGAACAACCTGACGAAGAAGTTGCCAACATATGCTTGATGGCCAGAATTGATAGGAACGAGGTCCATGAGGAACTCGCTAACGAGGTATATCCAAACTCTGATCTTATTGATGCTTTCTCTAAACATGAATTAGTAGATCTAGCACTAAAATTTCACAAAAACTGGACTAATGTATTATGAGTAAAAACCAAATGTGAAAAGGCTCTTAAAACTCGTAAGAAACACAGTGATTGGCTAAGGTTAACTAGAACTGAAACTGAGAAAAGATTTTTCGACTTATTAGATGAAAATACGAATTTAAAGATAAAAGTTGAAAAACTTCAAAAGGAACTTAGTAAAGTCACTATGGAACTAAATTGCTACAAGTTGACAAATCTAAATGAGAGTTCCACTGAAGGAACACTAAATGATTCTGTCATCAAGGAACTTATGAAGAAACTTGATAACATTAAAATGGAACTCACTAATTTAAGGAATAAAAATGATGGTCAACACAAAGTTCCCACATGGATTCTGAATGCCCAAACAAAAAGGACTGAAGGTCTTGGATTTAATTATAAAAAGAAAGTGGGAAAGCAGAATAAATATGTGGAACTTCCAAGTAGCAAAGTGTGTATGTTCTGTGGGAACACGGGTCATCTAAAAGGCCAGTGTTCCAAATGGAACTCCAGTTTAGATGTAAATGCTAGACACGTAAAACAAACATGGACTGAAAAATTAAATGTGGATGTGTCTACAAAGGAAGCCAAGGAAACCTGGGTTCCTACACCTAACATCTAATCTGTATTGCAGGTGCTAGTGAGGGGGAACAACACGTGGTACCTCGACAGCGGTTGTTCCAAGCACATGACAGGTGACAAATCTAAGTTTCTCTCACTGGAAGCTTACTCAGAGGGGAACTGTGACGTTTGGTGATAATAAAAAAGGTAACATAGTTTCCTTAGGTAAGGTTGGTAAGTCAAGTTCCCATGCAATAGATAATGTTTTTCTTGTTGATGGTCTTAAACATAACTTACTTAGCATCTCCCAATTCTGTGATTAAGGGAATTCTGTTTGTTTTACTAATGAGCACTGTCAAATCGTCAACAATCACACTAATCAAGTTGTACATGAGGGAAAACGCAAAGGGAACACCTATATCGTTGATTTACATATGTGATAAAATATGTGGTGCATGTGCTAGAGGCAAATATGTTAGAAGTTCTTTCAAAAGCAAAAGGTTTGTGAGCTCCACAAAACCATTGGAAATCATCCATATGGATTTGTGTGGGCCCATGAGAGTCCAAAGTAGGAGTGGCAAGCTATATGTCTTAGTTATTGTTGATGATTACTCAAGATATACATGGACTATGTTCCTTCATAGCAAAGATGAAACATTTGATGAATTTACTTGCTCTGCTAAGAAGGTTCAAAAATCTAGTGGTTATCAACTTATACATTTAAGATATGACCATGGAAAGGAATTTGAAAATTACAAGTTTGATGAGTTTTGCAGGGAACATGGTATGGATCACAATTTTTCAGCTCTAAGAACACCACAACAAAATGGTGGTGTGGAGAGGAAAAATAGAACCTTAGAGGACATGGCAAGAACGATGCTCATAGCAAGCGGACTCCCAAGGAAATTCTGGGCAGAAGCAGTGAATAAGACTTGTTACATTATAAATAGAGTCGTGATTAGACCCATCACTAACAAAACTCCCGATGAATTGTTTAGAGGACGAAAACCTAATGTGTCTCACATTAGAACATTTGGTTGTAAGTGTTTTGTTCGTCATAATGGTAAAAGGAACTTAGGGAAATTTGATGAAAGGAGTGATGAAGCTGTGTTCCTAGGGTATGCGCTGTATAGTAAGGCTTATAGAGTTTACAACAAGAGAACATTAAGTGTCGAGGAAAGTGTACATATTATTGATGAAACTAGCAATAGTGTAAATAGTGTAGATACTAACGTTTTGCAGGAACATCAGGACTTCAAAATAGGGCTGGTTAGAAGAGATCCAGATGAAGAAGACTTAACATCCAACAAGGAACAAGCAAGAGTTCCTGAAGATCAGTTCCACATTTAAAGGCAGAATGAGACAGTTCCTGAAGGAATAGTGAATGAAGTTCCATACAACGACGAACATGAAAAAAACACCACTGATCCAGAAGAAGTTCCTGGAGAAACTAGAGAGACAACAGTTCCTATCAGAGACTTCCAGCCTAAACCTTGGAAACACCAAAAGTCTCATCCAATTGATCTAATTATTAGTGATATTACGAAAGGAACTCAGACCAGATCTCAAGTAAAGAACTTCTGTGCCTTTAATGCATTCTTATCCATCATGGAGCCTCGAAATCATGAAGAAGCACTCAAGGATGTTGATTGGATCCAATCAATGCAGGATGAGCTGAATAAATTTGAGAGAGACAAGGTTTGGCACCTTGTGACTCAACCAGAACACCAGAAAGTAATTGGACTAAAATGGGTGTTCAGGAACAAGCTAGATGAGTACGGCACAATCATCAGAAACAAGGCTAGGTTAGTAGTTAAAGGTTATAATCAACAAGAAGGAATTTACTTTGAAGAAAATTTTGCTCCAGTTGCAAGGTTAGAAGCTATTTGAATTTTAATTGTTGTTGCTTCTTTTATGGGTTTAAAATGTATCAAATGGATGTTAAATGTGCATTTTTAAATGGCTTTCTTAATGAAGATGTTTTTGTGGAACAACCTCCTAGTTTTGAAAATCCTAAATTTCCAAACCATGTCTATAAGCTTGACAAGGCTCTTTATGGGTTGAAGCACTAGAGCATGGTATGAGAGGTTGTCAAATTTTCTTTTGGAAAATGGTCTTAAAAGAGGAAAAGCTGATAAAAATTTGTTTATAAAATCCAAAGGAACTAATTTTCTTATTGTTCAAGTTTATTTAGATGATATAATATTTGGTGCTACTAACGAATCCTTGTGTCAAGAATTTACTAATCTTATGAGCAGGGAATTCTATATGAGCTTAATGGGTGAGTTAAATTTCTTTCTTGGCTTGCAAATCAAGCAAACTGAGAAAGGAACTTACATTCACCAACAGAAGTACATTAAGAAATATGGCATGGGAACAACAAAAACGAACCATACTCCTATGGGAACTAACTCCAGATTGGATGAGGATCCCATTGGAACAAGTGTGGATCAAAAGTTATACAGAGGCATGATAGGTTCCTTATTGTATCTAACTGCTAGTAGACCAGATATTGCTTACAGTGTTGGTGTTTGTGCTAGGTTCCAAGCAAATCCAAAAGAGTCACACTTAAACAACTGTCAAGAGGATATTGAGATATTTGAAAGGAACCGATGATCTATCCTTATACTATCCTCACTTGAGTTAACAGGATTTGTAGATGCGGACTATGCAGGTAACTTGGTAAATAGAAAAAGCACATCAGGTATGGTTCAGTTCCTTGGAACATGTTTAGTTTCTTGGAGTTCTAAGAAGCAAAACACTGTTGCTTTATTCACTGCTGAAGCAGAATATGTAGCTGCTGCTGCATGTTGTTCCCAAGTGCTTTGGATAACAACAACTAAGGGACTTTGGTATTATCTATAATTGCATTCCTATTTATTGTGATAATACTAGTGCTATATGTATTTCTAAAGATCCAGCTCACCACTCACGTGACAAACACATTCATATTCGTCATCATTTTCTCAAGGATAATGTAAAAAAAGGTATGATAAAACTTGAATTTTGTCAAACTGAAAATCAAATTGCAGACATCTTAACAAAGCCATTGAATAGAGAAATATATGAGAAGATGAGGATGGAACTTGGATTGATAAAATTACAATAAAAGCCATGAAGTTCCTCTAGGTATGTCATTATTTGTAACGAAGTTCCTATATGCATTTTTCATCACAAATCTTGTGCGAAAGCATGTTACCACAGGAACTTTGATATAACTCGCAAATGTCTATCAATATTATCCTTAGTGTCATGATTTCTTGTCGAAGAAGATTTAATTAGATGATATGCAATATGTTCCCTCTTTTCACGTAATATATATATATATCTTTTCAATTTTATTTTTCCATAAATTAATTTTAATTTCCAGAAATTAATTTTTGTTTATAATTGTTTCAAATTCCTACCCAATAGGATGTACATATTTATTTTTAAATGATAGAATTCCATGAACAAATTTCCAACCAATTTCACGTAAATAGGGGGAATGCATCTAGAAGGAATTCACCAAAAGATACCAAATTAACTATCCTATATACATGCATTACTTTTCCCTTAAATACCCATCTAATCAACCCACTATTCACACCATACTTTCACTCTCAACCGTAAAAAACTCTCTCTCCTTTAATCTCTTTTCACTTTGTCACTCTTTAAAAACCCCAAAACGTTAAACCTTAAACTCTTCATTAACCATGGATACTCAACACTCATCTTCACTTGAAACCGAAATTCAAACCCCCACAACCAAACCCACGCAATGATCGGCCGTAAAACTCGCCGAAAAATCCGAAACCAAACCCCAGTTCCTCCATGACTGAGAAAAAACAAAAAAGGGAGGAAGTCAAACCAACGGATGAAGATGAAGACGTCGATGTTGGGGATGACTCAATGAAAATGCTGGAGGTAGAAGCAAGTAAGTATGTTCCGGGTTTGTTTTTAGACTTAGATTGGTGTAGTTCGGTTGGCTATGTGGAGTTGTTGGATGTTGTAGATAATCAAGGGTGGATAAAATTTCTAAGTGACCATGGAATTGATGATACGTATCCTAGAGCAATCCAAGAATATTGTGAAAACTATGGATTTGCCAAAGGAACTATCACTAGTTCCGTGGATGATGTTGAGATTTCATTTGATGCTGATTATTTGGCTAAGTTGTTTGAGGTTCTGAATGAGGGTTATGATAATTACTTTAAGGGTATATATAATTTGAAGATTGGGAAGGTGGGTAAGGATGAGATTTTGACGGAATTAGGAGGGAAGAAGGGAGTGAATAAAATCGATCATAATTCCCTTTCCCCTCTTGGAAAATTAATGTTTAATGTCGTGAGAAGAACTGTGTTCCCACGAACACAGAAGAGGGGTGAAGCTAATTTGTTAGCTTGTGCGGTTATTTATTATCTTTTGTTTAATGTTCAAGTAAATTTCCCAAGCTTGATGATTTCACACTTGGATCACACTGTTCCAAGTGGATTGAAAGTTGGTTATGGAACTTTGCTCACAAAAAATTTCAAAAGCTTTAATGTTCCATTAGAGGGATATGGGAAGGTTCGAATGAAGAAGGAGCAGTACATTCAAGTTTCTACAATGAATGGACTGAATTTGGGTGTTTTACGTGGGCATACTCAGTGGTACACTGAGATTTTGAGGTTAGAGGAGAAAAATAAGAGGGAGGAAGAAGAAAAGTTAAAGGTGAGGAAGAGTAGGAGACTTCTTAACAAGTCTGATAGTGAGCCTCCTACCATTGATCTTGATGCTGAGGGGATTAAAACTACTGAGATTGAGGTTCTGGTTCCTGGGAAGACAGAGCAGTTGGAAGAGTTCCACAAGGAACTGCAGGAGAAATAGCAGGATGTTGAAGGTCAAGTTTTTATGATGAGACGGGCCTTGAGTTCCTTTATGTTGTCTTATGACAAGAAGCATGCAGAAATCATAGCATGCCTTGCAGAGCTAAAATATGCGAAAGGAACTCCATCTGCACCTGCTGGAACTGCTCCTATGGACACAACCCATACCTCTATTCCTGAAGAAACCTCAGCTGACCTTGTTCCTCTTGAAACTGCCCCTGCCTCCTAAACCCTTTTATGTCCCACTCCTTCTTAGTTGCATTCTCTTTGTTTGAACTTATTTCGATATGGTTGTAATATTTGGATTGGATTTCTATTTTCTTTCGTTTTTACTTTTGCTTTTTTTCGTTGTTTTCTTTCTTTTCTTTCAATAAAATTATTATTAGTTATGGGTAGTGAATCTTTTTCTTGCTTTCTTTTATTTTTGGGAACATATCTATCATACTTCTATTTTTTATTCTTTAGATGCATCTTGATGGCTAATATTGCTAGATTGCTGCTTGAGATACATATTAAAATTTCAAAAGCGGGGTCTCTACCATTATATATAAAATAATGGTGTTGTAATGAGAAGTTCCAAAAGGAACGTAGTTATGAGTTTTGATGATGCCAAAAGGGGGAAGAGAAAGGCAAAATAAATTGCATAATAAGTATGAATCCTAACTCTCTCACTCTATTAAAAACCTGCAAAATTCTAAGTATATAATCCTATTTTTAGTCTTTTTTTAGTGTACATACTTTAAAATTTCAAAATCTAAAAATCAGTAAAAATCAAAATTTCAAAAATCAAACATATGTTCTTTATGTTTTTATTGTTTTCATTTTTTTCCTAAGTTTGTTTGCCTTGGTTTGTCATCATCAAAAAGGGAGAAATTGTTGACCCATGAATTGAAAGTAAAGTTTTGATGATGACTACCACAAACAAACTTAACTAATAAATACTTTGAGTACTTATGAGATTTCACAGGTTCAAAAGGTAAGGAACTTGGAGCTAAATTGAAGCATTCCAGAGTAGGAACATGACAAGTTAACAACCAAGTTCAAGGAGAAGTTCCTAGGCAGAATCTTGCAAAGGAACATTGAAGAAAGTAGAGAAGTTCCTAAGTAACACGGTTGTGTAGGAACAAGGTACGAGAATAGATCTGTTCCTACAGGAACAAGCGAACAACATCAAGACAATTCCGACGAAGTATCTTGATGAAGAGAAGAGAATTCCAAGAAGATTATGAGAGTAATTTTCTAGGATCTTTGTAAATACATTGGAGTCTCAAATCTGGTTGGAACATCATATCTAGAGGTCAAAACGAATCTATCCCACAAATAGTCTAGATGAATTCATGCTATAATTTAGGTCATAATAATATTCTCCTTAATGCCTTAATATCAGGAAGATAAAATATCTGACTAATCTTGTTGAAAAATAACGGCATCTAGGGTTTTAAGAAGTCAAATAAAATATTGTTAGGAGTCCTAAAATATAGGAAGAAGATCATGGGATCATGGGCATGAATAAACGGTAAAATATTCAAGTCAAAAATCCTATTCTTTTGGACTAAATACGTGGGATGATGGAAGGAGTCATGGAGTAGTGGGCGATCAATGAACGTGGTTTGTGGATGATGTTTACAAGGAAGAATCACTCTATAAATACTCTAAGAAATTCAGAAGGAGTGCAGAACATCGGAGAACACACTTGAGCATTCATAAGATTATAAGTTTTAATTGCTGTTCCAGTCCAGTTTACAAGTACTTTCAATATATTAGAGTCTGTATTGAGTTGTAATATGTGAGAAGAAGCGAAGTGTGAGGACTAGAGAAGAGTGGAAAAAAAGAGAAAGAGAAACGAGAGATAAAGAGTGAGAATTGAGAATCAAGTTCCTTCAGGAACTGACGAGTGAAAATAGAGAATTTAAGTTGTAAAAGTTATTACAGGCCTATAATAGAGGTGGAGTTTTCTTCCTTTTGGCCGAGGAAGTTTTTCTCGTAGAAATATCTCTCATACTCCTTAATTCGCATAAAATAGTTTAAATTTCGTATTCAAGTTCCACACAGCAATTCACCTCCCCCCCCCCCTCTTGCAGTGTTCCAGTAGAAACAACACTTCTAAATATGGAAAAACCAAAGTATTACCGCCACTGTGATAACGGCTAAGGCGTTTATCAAAGTACTGCAGTGGAAGTCTTAAAATCAAAACCAATTGAAACTAAACTTCAAAAAAATCTCAAAATAAGAGTCGACTTTAAACTTATTACACTTCGGAACCATATTAATGGCCCTTAAAACCCAAAACTAAAAGATTTTAGAATAAAACAACATCCAAGATAAAAGTTACTCCATCATAAGCAATAGAATAAAGTAAAGCTACAAAACACAGCAAGCGCTCTCACTCCAGCCCATCATGAAATGACTTATGCCCACTTGTACCTGCAGCTTTTCTTTTACTAGAAAAATACTCGCCACAAGTGGGTCATTATAGGGCCAAGTCCAAGACAAAGCCATGCACACAAAACAAACAGTCAAACAATAAGAAATAAAACATGCACTCAACTTACCTTTAACAACCTTTTACTTGTACATGGACTCAACTAAATTAATTATTATATTTAAACTTATGGATCCTGCATCGAACCGGTTTCCTCCTTAAAAATCATCGTCCTATTGGGCACCAACTTGGGAGCAACTCTAAGAAGGTATTACTATGTCACATAAAGTGACGGATATCCAGCGCATTAAAAATATAAAAGAGTACAATGTCTTGTACTCCAATTAGAAGTCATAGATCACTGTTCCATACGACTCCCCCCATTGTTCATACTCAAGGTACATACGTTCCAAGAGTTTTGATGCAAGCCCTCTTACACTTTACGTGATTAACCGGTTTAGCAATGTTATGACTCACATACAACATCACATAAAGACATGCATCAAATCAAGCAAGCCATATTAATTATCTTCAATTTAAGGTGATTCAAAATTAAACTCATGTGTGTCCTTTAATTAAACTAAACTTCCTTTACCACACATTAATTGTGAGTGACTAATTACTTACTTTCTCCTTGACCACACATTAAACTGTGAGTGGCATCATGTCTAAAATAATTGCTCATAACTTCTTTTAATCATGTGAATACAATTCACAACTACCTATCTTGTTGATTAAGTAACTAACCAACTTAAAATAACTTCCTTCCTTTATTAATAAACTATTGGCCAATGAACTGATCATAATATTCCAAATCAAGCTTATAAGAATTTATATTACTATTTAACATGGAATGTCAACATACAATACAAATCATGCTTCTAATAAACTTGTCATGCACATAAATCCATGATTCAACAGGCATAACAATATTTCATAACATAAAGGATCATCCAAGCATGAATTCTAGCTCTTATGTATGTCTTTAGTACTTGCGTACCTTGTAAAGTAATGGTGCTCCGCCACAACTTCCAGAAGTGGACTATTTCAAAGTCTCCTACATAAGGAAAGATCGAAACTAAATTAAAACCTTGTTGACTAAGTTCTACAACAACTATAAACTAACTTCTATATTGGAAACTCGTCCAGAAAAATTCCTTATATGGTCTCTATTCAATTCCATACTATACTTTACTTTTCTATTGTATGATTACTTGGTTTTTGAGACTTATTTATGCTTTATAAAACCTTAATATAAATTTTTATGCCACTTAAGAAAAGTGGACAGCAATATAAAATTACCAAAACTCCTTGAAAAACTTCAAAAACAGCATAAATCAATCATACAATGTATTACTTAATTTATATGATCAATTTATGCTAATTACATACTTTAAGGCCTAATTATTCACATACTAAAAATTATATGATGTAACATCATAGTATTAATATGTGATCATACTAGCATAATATGAACACTTAAAACTTACTTTAACTTGTTTTTATAAAAATTTTAGATTTACTTACTAACTTTAAAGTCATGAAAAACTCATAAAAACTTCATAAATTCATGACAAAACTCTTCTACAATCAACCAACATAATTATGAAACCAATCTATACTTTAGAATAATTTTTCATAAGCCAAAACATGCTCATAATATTTATTCAAGATTATAAATTTTGGACAGCAATTTATTTTATTTTCAAAGCCTTTAAAAATCAATATAAACTTCATAAAATCATCATAAATTCACACAACAGTAATTCATGATCATAATATTGAAGTTTAAGCCATAAAAAATCATAACTTTCATGATTTATAAACCCTAATCTAAAATTTCATGAACAACAATTTAATTCATGCCTTAAAACAAATCATAACTTTATTAAACATGATTAAAACTCATAAAAGCATGATTAAACATAAATATGAACATGAATTTGCAAGATTGAATTAAAAAGAAAGAATGAGAATTTTTTTTTTAATAAAAGTCCGAAAATACCAAAAGGGGAGGAGGAGTGGCTGCCGACGGTCCGACTGATGGTGCGCAGTGGTCCGACTGGGCGCGGTTGGCTTCGGCTGGGCGCGGGTGGGGTCCGGCTAGGCTTGGATCTCAAGAACAAAATTATTTTTTTCTCTGTTTTTCCAAAAACCAAACTGCAGAAATTTTTTTTTTTTCGGAAAAACACTTCCCTTTTTTTCTCTCTAAATTTTTGGAATCCTGATGACAACTTATGAACATGAAAATCTGAAAATTTGGTTTTTAAAGGTTATTTATAGGCCTCAAAGTAGGATTTGGAAAAGCTCATACTTATCCTAACAAGTGGAAATTACCTTTAGGCCCTTGCCTCAAAATAAATTAGGAAACCCTTGAAAATTCTATTTTTAGAAGCCTTTAAAAATATTTTTAAAACATAAAATATTATTTATGAACACAAATAATTATTTTCAATTAAAACTTATTTATTACTTATTTTATTTTTATTAATTTCTTTTCATTTAATATTCCTATTGAATATAATTTTTCAATAAAAATATTAAAATTATACGAATAAAATACAAAAATACTTTCTTAAAATACGTGAAAATGTGGGGTATTACAAGAATGGTGCAAAATAGTGAAGGTGTTTTGGTCTAACCAAGAAACCGAAGAAGCAACAGGGGAAGCTTAGGATATGATGAGAAAAAAGTATCTAGAGTTATTTCAGGTTAGTAGAGTTACGGGGACGTAACTAAGGGGGTAGAGTGTGACATAATTTCGCGCGTTTTTTACCCTAAATTTTGCAAGTTTTTATGTCTTTTAGTAAAGTTTTATGTCTGTTTACTAAAATTTGTCAAGGAAAGGTTGAGTTAAATGTCTAAAGTCTACAACAACATAGGATAAAAATGAAAAGTTTTAAAGTACACGTAGTCTCTATTCAAGTTCCATACAAAAAAAAATTCACATAAAGTTTCGCGACAAAACTTCTTTTAATGGGGGTAGACTGTAATACCCCATATTTTCACGTATTTTAAGAAGTTAATTTCGTGTTTTATATGTATGTTTTTCGTATTTTTATTGAAAATTTAAGCTCAATAAAGAAAGAAATTTAAATTAATTGTTAATGAAAATAATTATTTTATGTTTTCTAAAGTTAATAAATTATATTTCATATCACTTTAAGTTTTATTATATATTTTGAAAAGTTTCTAAAAATACCATTTTTAGAGTTTCCTAAATTGTTTTTAACAAGAGCACAAAAGTAATTTCAAACATTAAGGGTATTTATGTAATTGCACCAAAACCTACTTTGGGCCTATAAATACCCCTTAAATAAGGAAATTTCATATTTAATTTGCAACTTTAGTAATTTAGGATTTCAAAAAAAAGAGAGAGAGAGAGAGAAGTGTTCAAAAATTCCAAAAAAAAAACTTCGTCTTCTTTACTCGTCCCCTTGTGTCGTCGCCGACTGCTGCTCGCCGGAGCCCCTGCTGTCGTGTGCCACCCACCGCCAGCCTGCCAACCCTCCTCGCCGGCCACCTCTCCTCCCCTTTGGTATAATTCAAACCCTTATATTAAAAAAAAAAATTCTTCCTCTTTTTTTTTTTAATTCAATCTTGCAAAATTCATGTTTATAATTATGTTTAATTATGTTTTTATGATTCTAATCATGTTTTATAAAGTTATGTTTATGTTTAAAGTATGAATTTATAAAGTTGTTCGTGAAATTTTAAATTACGGTTTATGAAATCATGAAATTCGTAATTTTATGGTTTTTCATGATCTAAACTTTTATATTATGATTATTAATTGTTGTAGTATGAATTGGTGATGATTTTATGAAGTTTAGATTGGTTTTTAAAGATTTTAAAGTTGTTTAGTATTGCTGTCAAATTTTTATAATAATGAAAACTAAGAGTAAAAAAATTATGAAAGTGTTTTACGTACTTCATAGAAAATTAATTTAAAGCATAGATTAGATGTATAAGGATGGTATTATATTGTAAATTATGCTTGATTTATGCTGTTTTTATGAGTTTTTAAGGAGTTTTGGATAAATAAATATGGCTGTAAATTTTTATTAACTCATGTTTATGCCTAATAAAAATAGTAGCATGTGACATAATTTATAGTTATTTTCAATGCATCAAAATTTTGTTTGATGATCTTAGGACATGACTATAATGTTTTATGATCAAAATATGATATTTAAAAGGGATTTAAAGTGTTTTTAAGAAATTTTATGAAGCAGCCATTTTTGGAAAATTACCAAAATTCAAGTGTTTTGCAAAATTAAACTAAAGTATGGAATTGAATAGAGACCATATAAAGAACGCTTTGGACAAGTTTCCAATATAAAAAGTTAGTTTAGATTTGTTGTAGAAGTTACTCAACAAGGTTTAAAATTAGTTTCGATTTTCTCTATGTAGGTGAATTCGAGCTAGTTGACTTTTAAGAGTTGTGGCGGATCACCACTACAATACAAGGTATGTAAGTACTAAAGGCGAAAGTAAAAGTAGATTTCATGCATGGTTGTTTTTCTTATATGTTATGAGTGTGAACATGAATTGTTGCATAGTTGAATTGCATGAGAAGTATGCTAGTATGAAAGTATGAATCTCATATCTAATTGACCTTCCACAATTATAGCATTATTACCTTATCATATGTAATTGGAATGTTAACGTTATTATTAAAGTTGGCCAATAGTTAATATATATATAATATGTATATGTAGCCACTCATAGTTAATGTGTGGTAAAGGAAGTTTGGTTCAATTAAGCGACACACAAAATTATTTATTTTAGCATCACTTTAAATCAAAGATAATTAATACGGTTTGATTGATTATATGTGTGTTTCTGTGTGTTGTTATGTATGAGTCATAATATTGTTAAACCGGTTAATCATGTAAAGTGAAAGAGGATTCGCACAAAACTCTTGGAACGTATATACCTTGAGTATGAACAATGGGGGGAGTCATATGGAACAGTGATGTATGACTTCTAACTGGGGTACAAGACGTTGTACTCTTTTATATTTTTAATACACTTGAATCCGTCACTATATGTGACATAGGTAATACCTTGTTGGAGCTGCTCCCAAGTTGGTGCCCAATAGGGCGATTTTAAAAGAAATTAAAGGAAACCCGTTCGATGTGAAATCCAAAGCTTAAATATATTAAATAATTTTATTTGAGTTAAGTCTATGTACTGGTGAAAAGTTGTCAATGGTAAGAAGTATGTGTTATACTTTTATTTTATTTTTGATATTAATCATGTTTTGCATAATCTTTGGTATTTATGTACTCAGATTTGCTGATTGTGTGTTTTGTGTGCATGGCTCTGTCTTTGGCTCGGCCCTACAATGACCCACTTGATGGCGAGTAGTTTTCTAGAATAAGAGAAAGCTATAGGTATAGGTGGGCATAAGTCAATCATGCTTGGTTGGAGTGTGAGCACTTGCATTGTAGTTTTCGTAGTTGTGTAAATAGCAAAATAAGAGAAGATATGAACTGAACTGAAAGTTTTTTATGAAGGATTAATGAATAGCAAAATAAGAGAAGAGTTGAACTGAAGTGAACTGATTTTAAGTTGTTGTAAACAGGCCCTTATTGCTATTATTTGATGTTAACTTTTGTTTTGAAGTTTAAAGTTTATTTGGTTTAGAAGGGCCATTAAGATGGTTCCGAAGTGTAATAAAGTTTTAAGTTGGTTTTCTTTTAGTTTTGACTTTGGTTTGTTTTAAGTTTTACTTTGGAGTTTTAATTTGGTTTTGTTTTCTAAAGAATTCCGTTGCAGTACTTTGATAAAAAGTCTTAGCCGTTATCACGGTGGCGGAAATACTTTGTTTGTTCCTAGTTGATTAGAAGTTTTTTTATACCGATGAAACCAACCAATCAAACCCCCAAATCCAAATATAAAAACTGAAATTTTGAGCAAAGAAGAAAAGAAGAAGGTGATGCCAATGATGGTATTAGGTTCCTCGTTTTGTCGTGCATTAAAGGTGTGTTTGAGGTGTTCAAGGGGAGGGGAGAGGAAGGAAGGAAGAAGAATGTGTTTAAAGGAGGAGAGGGAAAGGAAAGGTGTGGGTAGAGAAGAAGACGGCGGAGGTGGGAAGAGAAAGAAGATGAAGGTGGTGGTGTTGTGGTGCTTGTTGCCATTGAAGATGATTTATTTTTTTCTGTGTTTTTGAGGTTTGGGGGTGAGCAGAGAGTGTACTCGAGAGGGTGGTGGGGAGTTGCTTTTTTTTTTAAGTTTTTTTTTTTGTTTAATTAAAAAAAAAAAACTCCATCAATTACGTAATGCCACGTGTTAAGCTTACCTATTAATTAGGTTATTAACTGGTAAGGACCAATAAAAGAAAACAAGATATAAAGGTGGGACTGTTGTGAGAAAATCGAATGGTGGGATTGTTATTTTCAAATATAACAAAGGTGGGATTATTAAAATCAATTTTTCCAAATATCAACCCATACCATCAAAAAAGTTCCTTATGAATGAAGAACTTCTAAGTTATCCCATATCAAAGCTTGAATCTTGGTTTTTCTCTGAATTTTTCTTATTTTATAATGCATATAAAATGAAACCTTGGATTATACCAATTGATTTTCTTTTTTCAAATTCTAACCAAAGTGAAATTTTGAATGAAAATAAAAACATCAATAGAAAGGAAAAAAACAAGTACTTTAATACAATCAAATGAAAAGAAAATCGATTGAATCAAAGAATCATAATCAAAATCAAGACGAAGATCAAAATCAAGACGACAATCAAGACGAAATCGTAATTCCACTGAATCCTGAGTACAAATAAAAAAAATCTGAATTAGTTCTCCCAAATCAGCAAAAAGATATTGAAGAAAATGCTATAATATCATAAATGATAATGCCTAATCAAACAGAAACAAAAACCTAAGAGTACTAAAATAATAAGATTAAATTTCTTACTGAAAAATTATTTGCTTTTTCAATTGAAATGGGGTGATTCTTTGTATCAAAAACTAATCAATAATATCAAAGTATATTGTCTCTAGATTAGATTGATAAATCTAATAGAAAGCACTATAGCCTCACTTGAAAGAAAAGCTAAGATTGAGTATGAAGATAATGAATGCTGGTTAATAAAGATTTAATTCTTAAAGACTTGATAAAAATTGGGATATTGATTATTGTTGAACCAATTCATTCATTTGACTGTAAAAGAAGACACACACTTTATTTTGTATCAAACCATATGTATTTCATTGGTTCATAAGAGTAAATACAAAAATAATAAAAAAAGATACAGTGAAAATCTTGAAAAGAAATTTTGGATTTACTTGCTCCTGAAAATATTTTATCACCTAGAAGTTGGAGAGAATAGAGAATTATAATTTATTTTTGAATCCAAAGAAGAATAACGGTGACAATACAAACCCAATAGTAAATCGGGTAGAAAACTGTAGTCAATTTTTTTGATGAAAACAAAGAATTAATTTGATCGACATAAAAATACATTTAGAAAATTCAAATTATTTTCTTGGCCCAATTTTCGTTTAGAAGGTTTAGTTTGTATGAATCGTTATTGGTTTTATACTAATATTGAGAGTCGTTTTAGTATAGTAAGAATACATACATATGCTGACGTGAATATAAGGTTGCCATTCACATCCGGGTTCTTAGTAGTTTTGCCTATGGGTTTTTACCTATCGTAATTTCGGGGTTTTTCTCATTTTAGGCTTTAAACTGCTTTTAAGTATTTTTATTTTCCATATTTTTTTAAGTTATAATTAGTCTACAATAATGGAGGATCACGTTCTTGAAGGTTTCTTGATCAAAAGATTTAATCTAGGACGTTTCTTGGAGCTTCTAAATATAAAATTTCACTTTCGGAGCTATGCAGTTCATCTAATTTTGAAGATTTTTCATTGACAGTTGACTTTGAACTAGAAGGTGTGTGAATATGAGTTGGAAATCTTATGGAATCTAATTTAAAGGAAAAATATTTCAAAAATTCATAAAAATATGGAAGATAACGTTTAATCAAGTTTTTGTTCAGCTGTCAAACTAGAAATCAGTTTTTAGTTAGGTTTCTTTTACTTGGAGTCTAAGTATAGTTAAGATTTGTTTTAGGACGTGTTTATTGTTTTGTTTTCTGATTTTTAGCTTCCTAAATTAGGCCTAAAGGCAAGGGATGTTTGCCTATATATATTCCTTAATTCTTTAATGAAAGAGAAAAAGTTCTTGTGAACGAAACTTTGTTAAAGTTGCATGTTATGCGTGAATCTTTACCGAGACTCAAGTTTCAAAGTCTTTCAACTACGATTGAAAGTCATATCATTTGTTACTAAATAAATCCATTCATATTACACTACACAACCACCGTCAATCATCTAAAATCATCACAAAATTATCACGATTTTTTGTAGTTTTCAAACAAGTTGAGCTCTTTGCTTGTGTTGATTGGTTTGATTCTTGAAAACCCCTCAATATACACATCAAATTGGAGTGGTTGCTTGGATATAAAACTCATGCATCTAGGGTTTTTTATTCAAGATACAATAGAAAGGAGGTTTGTCAATTAAGGATTGCTTTTGGAACTGCCGAAAACAAGTTTAAAGAAAAATCGAAGTAGAATTCCAGTTTCGAAGATATGATTATTTTGCACCGTTCTCCTTCGTTACAAAAGGTTTTGCAAAGAGTCATGTTTTTTAAATTGGGTATTTTTTTGTCTAATCTCTACATACAAAATTTCAAACTATTGGAAGATTGTTTAGTATCTAAAAGAGTTCATTTTTCACAAACTGGTCAAAATCAGGATAGTTTTGAGTATTTTTCGTAAACATTGAATTACGATTAATTGGATTTGAAACTAGGCATGAGATTTTTGTCGAGTGTTTTTTTCACATAGCTAGGTATACCTTCCCACCTAAATTAGGCAATAGAAGAGATGTTTTGATTGGGGTTTAGTCTTCCAACTTTCCACCAAGATTATGGACAGCTTTTGCGTGTTTTTAGCCTAATTAACATGGTGAATCAAGATGAGTTTATTGCATTATTAGAAGATTTTAAGAAAATTGATGCTCGAATGGATAAGTCAGAGGAAGGTAATGCAAAACACTAGCAAGAACTAAGGGATCTTGATGGACATCCACATACACGCAATCACACGGTTGAGGAGATAAAGCTTGCTAATTGGCCTACCTTTGAAGGTGATGGAGATCCCGATTCGTACTTGGAGTGGGAAAGGAGGATGGAATGCCTCTTTGATCACAAATCACTCGATGATCACAAGAGATATACTTATGCAATTTTGAAGCTAACTAGATATGCGTCTCTATGGATAAATTCCATGCAAAATCATAGAGAATATGATGGAAAGACTAGGATTAAAACTTGGACAAAATTAAAGGCTAAGATGAGGAAGAGATTCGTGCCACGATCATACAAGTAAGATCTCTATTTGAAGCTTAATACTCTGAAGCAAGATTGCATCACAATGCATAATTACATTATGGAATTTGAGAAGCTTTACATAGCATGTGGATGCAAAGAAGATGAGGAACAAAAGATTTCTATATTCATCATTGGTTTGAGTCCCCATGTCTGTTTCCAAGTTGAATTGCAACTAATTATTACAACTTTTGATGAGGCATGCACTTTGGCAATGAAGGTTGAAAGGCAAAGCTGTGTGAGCAAGTTTGATTTCAACAAGTCTACATGGTGTAAAAGTGAAGTCCTAGCAAGCAACCACAGGAGACGAGCCAAAAGGAGAGCAAAATAGTGCAGGAACTTAAGGCTTCCCAAGGTACACTTATGCAAGGCCAACAAATGATGAAACACGTGGTTTGTTACAAGCGCCAAGGAATGGGTCATCTATCCATGCAATGCCCCAACACAGTGCTTATGACTAGAGAGGAGTACTACACACTTCTTAATTAACATATTTTTCAATTGGCTATTGAATCCGAAACAAGCATAAGTGACATTAGATGAAGAAGCTTCAGATTTTTGGGAAAAGCAACAAAGTTGTTATGTAGAGCATGAGCAAAATAATTTGATTATAGGGAGAGCTTTGATGCCAGCCATTCAAGATGAAATGGAGGACGAGCAGAGATCAACACTTTTTCATTCTACGTGCTTAAACAATGGTAAGCATGTTTGGGTCACATAAGGTTTTGATTCACAAAACAGAGAACAAAAGGTATTTGTTCACATATACTGATATAAAAAAGTTCTTAACTGACAAAAAGTCCTAAATAATTAATTCTAAGGCATATAATAAAACTTTGGAAATTGAGATTTGGACTTGCCTAAAAGGGTAGTAGACTATACATAATTACCTAAATTATTTTCACAGATGCCTACATACATACGATTGTCTACTATCTATGTTACATTACTTTTACAAATCTAAGGTGTAAGTGATGGTAGTTGTTACCACACAACCCTTGTGAAAAAGTCCTGCGATGAAGTTGCTACATTTTAAAAGCAGATTGCCCTGTAATGGTTAACCAATATTAGCAAATAGTGAACAGTAATATTAATCATTCATTCCTAATAATAGCATATACCAATTATTGTTCAATCAATAGAATGAGTAAAACAACGTTAGATTGTCAAAATAAAAATTCACACCCAGTGGTATAATTATACAAAATTTATGAAAATCAACTCAAGAGTCAAGAATACTAAGTTATTTCTAATTTCTCACTTCATCAATAATTCAATAAGCATATCGCATTCTTTAAGCAATGCAACTTATCAATCAAGTACCCCATGTTTGTGATAAAAGACATCAACTTAACAAACCATATTTTGTCACCATTCTACTATTCTAAATAATAGTTGAGATTTGAATAGTTGAATAGTAGACACTACAGTCAAAGAAAAAAGAAGAGCTGATAAATGAGTTCTTAGGTAACAGAACAACTATTCAACAAGATTGACATTAACTTGAAAGATCAGTATACAAGGCTTTATCATCAACAATGAAAGAAATAATTTTGATTTGTATAATTATGACTAAACAGGTCATGTGAATCAAAATTGAAGTCATAGCTTGTAGGGAAAATGAATCAAGGTCCTGACTACAATTTGCCTGGCTATATTACTTGATAACATTAGCAAAATCTTTTAAACTTGAGTATATTAATATATGTTTACTTTCATTTGTAAATGGATAATCTTGAACTAGGCTGATAATTCAGAGGAACCAAAGAGACCATTTAGCAACCTAAAAAATGAAATTGAAGATTGAGAAATCAGATATAAACAATTACAAATAGGAATCAGATATAAAGGTATAAATTATATCCAACCATATGAATACTAACCCATTGAACTTTGTCACCATTAACTGTTATTACGGGGAGGCCATTGCAGGACAAACACCGTTCTAAACCATCAACTTCCCTTTTATTTCCAAGGAAAACAATGGTCAAAGCATGCTGCAATAGGGAGAAAACATCAACGGTTATCCATTATGAACCATACCAAATTATCGAAAGATTCAAAGGGTGAAGATGTGTAAAGCAATCATTTAATTTTAGCTTAATAATGTAGCAATAAATTTTAAAATTGTCATATAGAATTCAAAAAATTTGAACAATAGACATTAAGATTGTTGTGTATAGAACACAATTGATCACCAACAAAGAACTTTCTACCACATACCTTAAATCGAAAACCAATTAATGAGAACTTAGATGACTTAGCTGACTCCACAAATATAGGGAATAGCTCAATCTCAAACCAAAGTTCTAGATCAGGGGGTCCAAGACAGTGGTACTAATGTAAAAGGCAAAACAAAGTGAACCCCAATAGCAATAAGCTCATAGTTTAGAACATGATCAAACCCAAAGTCATTGTTAACTGACCTTATCATAGGAAAAAATCACGGTCATGGTGACACATGAAACAAACAGAATTACGACCACATTTGCGCAAAAAGAAAACATGCATTTATGAGCATCATAAACAAGTACCATAAGACACAAGATAAGACAGAACATAATCGGTTAGCAAATTATTAGTTTTGCCTAAGCTCCGTGGGGTACTCGAGAATGATTGGTAAATTGGACGCAATTCAAGTGACTAAGGTGTCTGGGAGGTAATACCATCCTTAGTTGTGTCATCTGAGCAATCATGGTATCTGAGTAATCATGGCATCTAGGTAATACCATACAATATTAGGGGAAGCTTTAAATTGTAAATATATATTTCTGTTCAACTACTCCTATGCTCTACCTACTTCATGAGGCTAAGCTAGTTAAGGAAAACATTTATAAGTAGTATTAATTCAGCTTAAATGCTAATACTAATTAAGCTAATTAACATCACAAATTGCTAAAAAAATAATTTAGCTTAATTAACTACAATACACTGTTATACTCTAAACAATTCAGCTAGGCATCAAATAGAGCAACATTTCAGCACCACAAAAAACAAATTTAAGAAAAGCATATTAAAAAATTGAAAAACTAAAACAACTCAAATCTTGTTATAAAATAGAGAAAATGAACAATGAAAGAAGGAAAATAGTAGATAATATATAATCTCACTCTCACACTATTCAATGAGACAAGATTACATATTTATACACTTGATCATAACTATGCTAGTAACTTCTCCAAGAATATTGACGAGGCACCATAATGTCTTGAGAGTTATATAGGAGTTAAGACACAAGGAAGTTATAAGAGAAGGTGCAATAACACAAGATGTTACTAGAGAAAAGTAAATAGTATGGGGATTACAAAGGAGTAGTTACACATCGGGATAATGGACAGACATAATAATTATTCATAACACTCCCCCTTGGATGTCCATTATTGAAAAGTATGCCTCGTTAAAACCTTACTTGGAAAAACCCTGTGGGACAAAAGCCTAGTAGAGGAAAAAGAGTACATCACTTTCGTTCGTAATATGCTTTAGGATGTTATTGCCTCGTTAAAAACCTCACCAGGAAAAACCCAGTTTGGGACAAAACCATGGTTAAGGAAAAAAGAGTGCAACGCATATTTTCTCCCCCTGATTAATGCATAACTTGAGATCTTTCAGAATAATGAACCTCCTAATGTGTAGCTTCACAATTGTAGTAGAATAACTTCCAATTCTTTGACCGTTGGACTTCAACCTTCAATATGAGTCATCTTCATTTCTTCATACTCTTTAAAATAGTATATATGTTGTTTTTACCGTTACTTTATATTTGTTTCAAGTTGCCATAATCATCAAACTTATATCTTCTTCTGGAAGTCATGAAATAACTATTGATAATCAAATATTAATCACGATTGATATGATTTATGACAACTCTTGATATTATCAAAACGTTATGCAATAATCTTATGTAAATTAGTGACAACATTTAAGTAATTATATTCTTTGCTTATGGTTCTTTTGGAACATGAGATAATTATTCTTACCGCAAATTAATGCAAAAGTTCATCAGATTAATGAATTCAAAACTGATTATCTCTCATATACTCGAACTTCAGGTTGAGCATTGATAATTTAGTCATCAATATTCTTCGAGAGTTTGATAACAACGCCAACTTTGTAACATACAAAACATAGAACCTGAAGAGCTAGATATTTGAATTAATTGTATTTGAGTTCTTCTAGGACATTTTTTTATGCATGATACATAACATGCATGTTTTCATATGTATGATTTCATCACAATTATATCCTCATTGGAGTATAAATTCCTTCCTGTAATTTTTCTTACTGTTGTAACCACAACTTATTATACTATGGACAAAATATCACTTACATTACAATTATTTTCTAGCATTAGTGCACGTAATATGATCAAATAAATGTAAAATTTATACTAATAAGATTTTGAACACAAAAACATATGTATAATGTTTGATGCATTTAACTACAATCTACACATCGAATAAATAATGCATTTACCTATGACTCCAACATGCACATAAACTTAGAACTAAAAAATGCAAGACACTATACATTTGCGGATTTTGGAAATCCATTTCTTCCTTGGACTTCTGGTCCATGATAAAATTTAATCGTTATCATTATTCATATTTCATTGGACTTCAGGTCCATGATAATCTTTGATCATTATATATATGTCGACATCAAATGGAAATTAATTTTTAGATCCCTTATTCTCAAGCCCACTCTTCTCGCATATGCATAAAATTCATTGGTTCCATCATATACCGGTATCATCATATTCTAGCTTCAAGATGTAATTTGCATGCTATTTTACAACGATATTTGAATACATTTCCCGTTTGTACCATTATAACTTTAAAAACCTTATATCATAGGCCGTCTATTCTAATTCAGATATTTATACCACTTTTGGGGTATACAATATGGTAATAATATATCATTACACTTTTAAAAGTGTCAATTGCACTATCTTGCTACATAACACACCTTTATTTTGGAACCGATCATACAATGCAATTAATCTACACTTCAGGTGTAGTTATTCAATTATAATTGACAAGATTTATCGCTTTTTAATATATGGGCAATAGTTGGCACATAACCTCTCAAATAACCATTATTATAGGGATTTTATGATAAGAAATTTTATAATTTTGCCAACTTATTCTAATTCGTCTCCCCCTAAGTTGGTAAAATTTTTTGAATATCAGGACATCAAATTCTTAACCAACTTAGTATATAAATTAATGTGCAAAAATATTTCAACCAATAGAAGAGTTTTCAACAAATTTCATCATTTAGAAGAGTTATATTCAACAACCTATTTGTCTCTTCTGGAGAACAATTTCAATGAAAATTATTTATTCTCTAACTTATGATGTAAATCGGACATGTATCTATTAACCCGTCATAATTTTTTTTCTCTTCTGGAGATTAATAACAATGGAGAGATATGTATTGTGCAGTTGTCTTTCTTCTTTGGTTATTTCTTGTGTGGTGACATTAAATAGCCACAATCAAAAGGATTGTAATATAAATATAGATAATTTGCATGCATGTAACTTTATTCAATGGTGATCTTCTGGATCGCCAATAACTTCGATAGTGAGTTTTTACTTGGTCAAAATTCTATTACACCAGTACCATTTGGTGATCTTTTAATCACATAATATTGAACAACATATAATCAGTTTGGTGGTTATATTGTCACCCATTACATATCTACATCCAAAGTTGTTTTCAAAACTAAATATCTTCTTCAAATTTTCTTCAAAACAAAATATCAAAAATTCACAATCCAAAAATATAGTTAATCTCAAAGTTATTTCTTGTCATTCAATTCATTTCACATATTTATCATGAGAGAGCATCAACATATTATTTCATATCAATTGAAACTTCAGGTTTCCATAACGGGTAATTATAAAACCCGGATGACCTAATTTAATCATCTCATCCAATCACTTTTCTAAGTTTTGGTAAGTTATCAAATACTAGTGATCACTTTATTATACATACTTCATGCATGGCCATGAATATTAATATGATGTGATATAAGAGCACTAATATGTGTTTTTTCCCTATACATGGCAAGACTAATTAATAATTTATCTAATAATCATCTCTATCAGAGCATTGATTATCATGATACATGTTATTCGTGTTGGACATTTTACACTCTTTTGGAGTATTTTGTATATCTTAGTACATATCAATATTACTAAACATAAAAATATTCTTCTGAAATTTTAGCTGACTTTCTATACTATTCAACAATTGCTTCAAGTGTGCTCTTATGTTCATTAGCAACTCACGTTGTCCCTCTGAGACATTAATTTTATGATATTCATTCAAATTCATCTTTAGGATGGTATCATTCTATATATTAAATTATTAAGTGGCCACCTTTAAATAAATTATTATATGTACCAAATTGACCATCAATTTATTTTATAATTTATGGAATAATAATACTATCTCCCCCTAATCCTTGCGTATGGGGGCATGGAATTAATCCAACAATCTTTAATTGTCATATACATTTTAAGCAATAATTTATTTTGGCAATGACATGTATCAAGTAAATTATTCTTACAAAACTCTAATTTTTTTCTCTTGCTCTAATATTCAATTTTATATTGAAAATCCTCAACGGTATGGGCATAATGGATATATTTTCCTATTTTCAATCGAGTTTCTCACAATGTCATTCTTGATTTATTAACCCATAATATTATTTCTTGCTCAAACTTAATTTTATATGTATTCATGTTTGCAATACCTATGAACCTTACATGAATTATAATCAATAACCTATCATCATCAAACATTTTTTTGTTATCCTTAATTTTCAAGATAAAATTTTTCAATCACTTTTGGGAATGACTATACCGTTCTAATTAGTTATAGGCAACTAAGATGAAAAATAATACAATCAACCTTCACGATACGATTATTACTATCATAAATTTGTCTCACAAAACACTGAATCATACAATCAACCTTACAATCCTTACTTCCACAATCCACATACTTAATTACTCACATCCAAAACAATAAATTATGGAGTAACAATCTCAACTATGTCAGTAAAATAGATTATGAATGTTGGAAAAAGGAAGAAGGATTAAAAGAAGCTAATGATAATAAAGAGATTGAGGAAAAACACCACATGCCAATCAAGGGCGTCTAAAAGTAGTAATTCGATTGTGTAGGAAAAATAAATAAATAAATAAATGAAATTTGTATCATATCATTGTTCATGAACATAATCCATAAAGTGACAACATACGGTACAAAAAACCACACATAAATCACATACCTTAAGAAGCCATATATAATTCACAAAATAATGTGTTAGTTGAAGATTAAACTATAATTTAATTCCCAATAGTAATTTATCAATAGCAAAAATTTAAAATTCACATGATAAGACATGAGTTGAATATGATCAACAAATGCTTTTACAATAGTGTACAATTGGCAAATAATAACATGATATATAAATTGTATAATATGATCCATATTTCATACCGTGATATTTTATCATAGCTTATCAAATGATATTTTATTGATCATATTGTGCGTACTTCATCATAGCTTCAGAAGAGATAAATAGAACATAAGACATAAGACATGAAATAGTCATATGATTATACAATTGGCAATAATCGATTGGAATACACTTATGCATGCATGATATGCTCATATATACACAATAACCAATTGGTAATTAGTAGTAATCGACCGCATACAGTAATACACATAGCAAGGATAAAGTAATAAGCAAATTATTTGCAATTTGACATACATTTAGTTAATTGGAAAATTAAAATTTGTCCATATATTTTCAATCTAACAAAAACATTCAAAACTTTATAATTTAATAAATAAATAAATCATATACGTACCTCAAATGCAGTGTATACATGAATTGATCGATGCAACTTAATAGCCCATTAGTCTTACTAGAGATTCGTGCTGATAACGTGTTATAAAATAGAGAAAATGAACAATAAAAAAAGGAAAATAGTAGATAATATATAATCTCATTCTCACACTATTCCATGAGACAACATTGCATATTATACACTTGATCATAACTATGCTAGTAACTTCTCCAAGAATATTGAAGAGGCACCATAATGTCTTGAGAGTTATATAGGAGTTACACAAGGAAGTTACAAGAGAAGGTGCAATAACACAAGATGTTACTAGAGAAGAGTAAATAGTATGGGGATTACAAAGGAGTAGTTACACATGGGGATAATGGACAGACATAATAATTTTCCATAATAAATCTAAAAAAAGCGATAAACTGCTCTCTAATTCTTTTTTTGAATGACTTTTTCTTGAACATGGGATTAACAAAACCCAATTAGCAATTAATTGATTCAACCAAAAAGGCTCAAAAATGATAAAAATAAAGGATAAAAGCCGAATGAATAATACCCATTATGAAACCCTATAACAGGGACGATCAAACACTAGTGGAAGTTTTCATTTATGTTGCATGTCATATGCTGCGATTTTGAGCAATATATTAGAAAACCACAACATATGATAGTTGATAAGGTTGATGATTGGAGTTATATTGCGGTTCACTAAAAAACACAGCATATAGGTTATATTCCACGGTTATTGTTATTATATGTTGCGGTTTTAGGAACCGTAACAAATAAATCCCGCCACCTCATCTTCATTATTTTACGAGTAATCATAAAAGGACGAAAAAAAAAATATTCAAAGCTATTCGATCAAACTCAGAACTACTTTCACACTACTTCCCCAATCTACTGTCTCTTCTTCCTCAACACTTGACCTTCACTACTCATCCTCAAAAATTCACCATCACTGCCCACAGCGTTTCATAAGCCTTTAGGTCTCCTCACCATCACTTCTCATCCTCTCTCTTCAAAAAGGTCTATAGGGCACAATTGAAGCTAATTATACTTCTCATTCTCTCCAATTGAAGCCAGTTGTGCAAGACACAGGAGCTTAGGTAAGACGCTAATTGAAGCACAATTATATTTCTCATCCTCTCCCTCACATAGCTGATGTCCAAAGCACAATTAGGGTTTCAAAATTTGTGTTTTTGGGTCTTATTAGCTGAAGTCCGAAACTCCTGAATTTAATTTTTAAGATTGCTGAAATTGGCTTATGGGTTTGTTAAGTTGAAGCAAATCGGGCAGTGCATAGGCTTTGTTTGATAAAGTTTTAATTTTTAGAATTTAATTGTGAAGTACTGCTGAAATGGTTTTGGGTTTTGTAAGCGTTTGATGTTCTAGGTAATTATGAGTTTAATTGTGTTTTTTTTAGTTCTTTTAGATTAGATTCATAGAATAGTGTGAATTATTGTCGATCTTTTTATTGTTTTTTTGTGAGTTTTTTCGACAGAATTTTTATGGGTTATACAGTTTTGTTGATTAATGTTTAATTTTGTATTTAGTTTCTGTTTTGAAGATATTAAAAATGGGAATTCTTGCAAAGGTTCCCCCTCCACGTTCTTTTGTTTGGTTATATTAGTCTTTTAGATGTTTGTTTGGAGAGGTATTTTGTTTGGTTTTTAGGTTTAATTTGCTTATAATTTCATTTGGTTTAATGAACTACTTTGGTATTGCTGAAATTGATGCAAGTTTACAATTAATTACAATGAATTAATGAAATTAAACCGAAACTCAGTGACTATAACTTGTGAGTGGTGACTAACTTAGGAGGAGTGTGGTGAGATGAGAGGTATGTATAAGTGCATAATGCCTATAATTATCCTTTAACTTGATAATTATCGTTCAATGTTTTTATAATAGAATGATTGACACTTGTTATGACAATTGTAATACTTGAGTGCTCGATGTTTAAATGCATGACTTGCTCGAGAGTTCTCGTGCTTTTTTTGTTGTAGTTTTGAAATTGCTCAATTGGTTATTTTGCATTCTCATATATATACATAGATACCCATTCAAAACTTACTCACTAGGAGTAAGTTTTGAATAGTCCCTGGTTTGGGACTGTCCTTAGACGTTTAATTCCACTTAGGTGTTGAATGTATGTCTTTATTTGGATTTAATGAAATTTGGTGTTATGTATTTCCCTAAAATGTTTTTCAGCTACAAATGGTTATAATTTATAATCATAAGCATTATGTAGTGGAGAACTATAGGGAAGTACTGTCGGAATCTCTTTTGAATCGAAAATTAGACATACATTCACTAGTGGGATTAGACGTTCATTGATGGGTTGGGTTGGAGTGATAAGGACCCTTGGACAGCACGTTTATGTTTATTAAGGTTATGATAGTTAAAAATTGGTTGAGTACTTGTTCTCCCACCTAAATAATACATTAAATGTGTAGTTAGTTAACAAGGAAGGCAAAAGATCGATCATGGATGACTGGTAGCAGGCATATGTCAGAATTTGCCGATAGTTTACTTTAATTAGCGAGTCTGCTTTGGCTTACCAAAAGAAAACTAGCAACCTCCAGTTTTATTGCCCTTGTAGTAACAGTGAGAATAAGAAGTTTGTTGACACTGTGACTGTGATTAGTGAACATGTAGTTCGTCGTGGATTTAGATCGGATTACCATGTATGGCTTTATCGTGGTAAGACGGGTGTTTATGATGGGCAATGTAGTAAGTCGCAAAATTGTGATTGAAGAACTCTTGGGTGGTAATTAAGGGTGATGATGGGGTTCTAAATGATGAATGGGAGTACAATGAAGATCGTGTCGATAAGATGATGGATGTAGTGAAGGATTCACGTGTATATGAATACATTTCAAGTGCTTCAGAAAAGCCTTTGTGGCTGGGGTGTACTAAGTACACCAAACTAGTAGGCGGTTAGAACTATTTAGTTTTAAGTCAGAGTATAATTGGACAGACAGGAGTTTTAATCATTTGTTACAGAAGTAGAGTCAGATGTTTCCCGATGATAATATAAATAATAATAAATAAAACAACATAAATACTTCCTAATTAACTAGGAAAAAACAAAGTATTACCGCCACCGTGATAACGACTAAGGCTATTATCAAAGTACTACAACAGAAGTCGTAATACTCTTAAAACCAAAATAAAACTCAAAAGAACTTTCAAAACAAATTCAAATAAAACTTTGTTGCAACTCGGAACCGAAACAACGGGCCTTCTAAACCAAATAAACTTTTAAAACTTCAAAATCAAAGTCATTAACAAAAATAAACAATAAGTCCAACATAAGTCACAAAAGCATCAATGCAAGCGCTCATCACTCAATCCCAGCATGATTGACTATGCCCACCTGTACCTGTACCTTTCTCTTTATTCTATACTGCTACTCATCATCGAAATGGGTTGTCGTAGAGCCAAGTCAAAGACGAAGCCATGGACATAAAACACACACAATCAGCCAAGTCGAGTACATAAATACTAGAGACTATTCAAAACAACATGGACAACTGAATAAAAGAATAAAGATCACATACTTCTTACCATTGTCACAACTACGTACCTGTACATATTGTGCCAGGGGAAGGAGAGTCGAGCGTATAAGCATTGAGGGAGCGCCAGAGCGTCCAGCGAGCGCATGGGTGCCCGTGCTAAGCAGTAGGGCGCTCATCTCGAGCGTTTTGGCGCTCCTCGAGCGTTTTAGCGCTCGCGATTTGGTTTTAGGAAGTTTTTGATCGTTTCCTTAATTCCGATAGTTGACTAATGGATCTTCTGGGCAGAAGTAGCGAATACAGCTTGTTACATTATAAATAGATTCATGATTAGACCCATCACTAACAAAACTCCCTATGAATTGTTCAGAGGACGAGAACCTAATGTGTCTCACCTTAGAACATTTAGTTGTAAATGTTTTGTCCATAAAAATGGTAAAAGGAACTTTGGGAAATTTGATGAAAGAAGTGATGAGGCTATCTTCCTGGGATATGCTACTGATAGTAAGGCTTATAGGGTATATAACAAGAGAACATTAAGTGTCGAGGAAAGTGTACATATTATTTTCTATGAAACTGGTTACAGTGTACATAGCGCAAATAGTAGAGATACTAACTTTTTGCAAGAACTTGAGGACTTTGAGATTGACCTAGTTAGAAAAGATCCAGATGAGGAAGAACCAACATCTAATAAGCAACAAACAAGAGTAGAAGAAGATCAAGTTCCACCTAAAAACCGAGATGAGCCTGTCCCTGTGGAAACCGTTGAGGAAGTTCCTACAAAAACTGAGAATGGTGGGTATACAACTACAAACGACATTATTCATGGAGAAAATTCAAAGAGACCAGTTCCTATCAGAGACTTCTAGCCAAGATCATGGAAACATCACAAGTATTATCCAATTTGTTGTTACTAAAGCAATGAGGTGGGGTAGGGACTGTGAGGATTTCGCTGACGTAGACTGGACGCGTGAATGGATTGGTTGCCTGTTGACGTACCCTCCAAGTACCTGCAAAAAAGGGACAATAATCCTCGTAGGATTATTTCCCCCTCCGATGCTTAAGTAAGTATTTGAAGGAGAGTAAGTGAACAATAATCAACAAGTAAACAATTCTAGAGAGAAGTTCTAGAGAGAAGTTTTCCCTTTTTAGTAAGTGTTTTTTGTCTTAATTTCAGTGTACTTGTTATCAGAATTTTTGGACTATTTATAGCCTCAAGTACAATTTCTTACCCACTGAGATTGTGACACTTGTCATCATCTCTTTGATTATCTTCCTTCATTTGCCTAATGGGCTTTTAGAAGGGAAGTTTAAGGCCCCATGGTTTGTTTTAGCTCTTTTTGTCATTGACGAATAAGAGCTTGACATGTGGCAGATACAGAGTTACAAATGGACCAGTAAAAAGGTGACACGTGGCAGTGTGGGCCCACTCATGGCAGACTCATCATTGCCACGTGGCAATCCTATGCTGGCATTTTAAGGACTCGTGGCCCAATTGTGATATGGCACGTGGCCATGTGGGGTCCACTCATGGCAGATTCATCACTGACACGTGGCAATCCCATGTCATCTCTTTATAGGGACACGTGGTCCACTCAGAAGCTGACACGTGGCGGCTGACTTGTCATGCCACATCAATTGCCCCTCAGATGGGCTGATGAATCCATAATTCATTACCCATCTGACTTAAGCAGGTTTTTGGGCTTACTGTGCAGGCCCATTTACATTTTGGGGGGAAATAGGGGTTTTAAAATTTTCCCCCCTTTTTACCCTCACCCCTTCTCTTTAAATAGAGGTGTGAGGTAATTTCATTTTTTCACATTTCAGCACTTGTGAATTTTTATAGAGAGAGAAAGTAGTAAGAGAAATCAATAGAATTCCTAAGAATTTCCCAAAGGCGATTTCCGGTGAGTTTAGGCGATTTCAGGCGAAGCTTCAGTCAGTGAATAGTGTATTCAGATCTTTATCCTACCAACTTCTTTACTCAGGTAACTATTACCTGATCCGGTTTCATTTTGTTTTTCTTTACTTATTCTATCATGTCTTCTAGTTCGTCTTCTCCTCTTAATGCTTGTACTCAATTGTTAGTTGTTCCTAGTAATAAACAAGTAGAAGTGGGTCAGGGTTCATCACCTGGCTCCCAATACTCTATAGCCCCAAATATTCTTTCTTCATTGGGGTCACCGAATCTTCCATTCCTTCCTGTGCAGGAGGACATGGCAAGAATTAAGCAAACTGCTTCAACAATATTCACAAGCAAGGATCCAGCAGACTCCATTGAAGAGATGGAGAGATCTGCAGACAAAGCCGAATCAGGACACTCGGCTTCTGATTCTGACAATGAGGTCACTGCACCTCCACGTAAAGCTACCACCTATCCCACACCAGAGACTGCTTTGGTGAGATGGGAGGCCATAAAGGACATTAACATTGTCCTTTATGGTAATTCCTTTATTAACCATAAAAGCTTTCAGCTTATTCTTCCTAAGAAGGGCGATTCCCTTCTTAGTGCCCCAGAGGGATGCTTCGGCATCTACATGTCTATGATAGACATGGGGGTTTCAATTCCTTTTCTTCCTTTCTTTTTAAATCTTCTTAATCGTTATGACTTAGGTTTATGTCAATTAACCCCGAATTCATGGCATCATATTGTGACTTATGCTGCCACTTGTAAATTAAACAACCTTAGACCCTCTTCGGCAGCCTTTGTACATATGCATAAATTAACTAAGGCTGCCGGATGTAAACATGGCTGGTTTACTTTGGCTAATGATGATGACTACATCACTGCCATTGAGAAGTCTAATAAGGCTACCTCTTGGCGTGGTGACTTTGTCTTCATTAAGTATGAGGACCCCGATTTTGTAGCTAGGATGAGCAAATGGAACTTAAGCCCTAAATTCAAAGGCAAAGTATCCAACCCACCCAAACTAAATACAAATGACTTAGCCATTTTAGATTTATTTAGGAAAACAACAGCTAAATGGAAAGGGATGACTTATGAGATTCCCTCCAAATGGATACCTTTCAAATTTCTTTTTACTGACCACAAGTTTCTTGAGGCTTGTGGGTTAGTGTATGGTGGTAATGCTGGTAGGTCACTTTTTCCCTTCTTTTGTATTATTATTTTTTTTATTTGAATTTGTTAAGTGTAAGTGATTCGGTCTTAATTTGCAGAAAAAGCATTAAACGAGCTACCCGACGAGAAAAAAGGCAAAATGGATCAAGCCGAATTCCTTCGTCGACTAGCTCAATCAAAGGAAAAGACGCCTCTCCAGAAGAGGCAAACTACGGAGGTATAGACGCCGGACTTGCCAAAAGTCCTGTCACCTTCATTTCATTCGGCATCTTTTCTATTAATCATTTAATTTACTTTTATTTAATTTATTATGTTAAACAATGTAACTTAAAGTTATTATACGTAGCAACAATTTAATCTTGTAATCATAACCTTTCTATTGTTTACCGGATTCTTTATACTTAGAATTTCTGTTTTTTGTTTTCGTTTTTGAAAAATTATGTGACATATCCGGTGTTCTTATCAGACACCGGGTGTGTCAAATTATATTTCCTTTGTATTTGATTCGGCTCTCATTCACTTATAATTTTGTTATCCTTATATTGTTATTAACCTTTGGTAGCAATAAGTCATAAATGCATCCGGTGTCATTGCTTTGACACCGGATGTGCCAAAACATATAAGCCTCTGATTACATTCGGTCTCTTCTAATGAGGTCGGATGTAATTAGAATAAGCCAGGATTTGGCACATTCGGCGTCGTCACATGATGCCGGATGTGCCAAAACATATAAGNATTTGGCACATTCGGCGTCATCATATGATGCCGGATGTGCCAAAACATATAAGCCTCTGATTACATTCGGTCTCTTCTAATGAGGCCGGATGTAACTAGAGTAAGCCATAATTTGGCACATTCGGCGCCGTCATATGATGTCGGATGTGCCAAATCTTATTTCACCTGGATTGCATTCGGTCTCCTTAAGGAAGGCCGAATGTAAATTAAGTGAACCTGGTTTTGGCACATTCGGTATCATTATATGATACCGAATGTGTCAATCTTTATTTGGCCTTAAGTTTTTTACAAAATTTTGAAATCATATGTGTTTCTTTTTACAAATGTACAAAATCCATTACATNTTTTTTTTTTTTTTTTTTTTTTTTTTTTTTTTTTTTTTTTTTTTTTTTTTTTTTTTTTTTTACTGGTTGTCCAATTAATCTAACCAGACTTCCATGTCATTCAACTCGGTCAGCAACTATGAGGCCGAGTTGAATGTATGAGAATGCACTTTTGGCACATTCGGTGTCATTTCTGACGCCGAATGTGTCAAATATCCCTCTAAAGGGTGTATTTGGTTAAGTGAGGACAGACCGAGTCCAGTGTGTTAACGTGGTGATTTTGGCACATTCGGTATCTATAATTGAGGCCGAATGTGTCAAATTTGTTTCCATGCGGACGCCACTCGGTCTTTCCGAACTGTGACCGGGTTAAACACATACAAATGCTGTTTTGGCACATTAGGTCACGACTTGTGTCACCGAATGTGTAGATATGGCTTAGGACTTAGGTCACCGAGTTGAGGGTGTGTTTATGCAAGTTTGGCATACTCGGTCATGAAATGTTTTTGTAGTTCAATAACTTAACTTTCTTTCATTTTATTTTTGATGTTAATCAACTTTGTGTGGAATGTAATTATTGAACTGCCTTTGTTATTTTGCAGTCAACCAGAGATACCCGGCCATCTGTGCTGGGTAAAGAGAAGAAAGATAAGGGTAAGGAGAAGCTTAAAGCTCTCCCTACTAAAGTGAAAAGAAAGGAGAGTTCGACTCCACTCTCCATCAACCCCCAACAATCCAAAAAGAAGAGGCCGGCGTCGCTGGCCAGTACGANCGGCGTCGCTGGCCAGTACTGAATCCTCTCCGGCTTCAACCCCAAGCAAGCCGGTTGGGGAAAGTCCTTCATCGAAGGAAGTTCCCTATAAAAGAAAGGAGAAGGTTGGCCGGACGTCTGGCAGCCTTCAAAGGGACCCTGTCTTTGACAATCCCTACGAAACTGAGACCGGCCTCATGGATCCGGTCGAACAGGATGAGCCCAGAGTGCTGGCCGAACCATTGGAGGTACAGATCAGGATCCTTCTCTTCAGGATCCTAATGATCTTCCTCCACCAGACAAGGATCCTGCGGCCGGTATGCAGGAGGCCATCAGGGAACTTGCCCCTGGAGTTTCCTGGACTCAGCTATGGCCAGTACATATAAGTTTGCCCGTAACATTGTTACATCTGTTTCGAAGTACTCGTTCTGGAAGATCTATTAACATCCCCTAGAGACCCTCGGGCTATATATTCCATTTCCCACTACAGATGTGGCTGACTCAAGAGGAGGTTACTTCCTGGACGAGGAAGGTGACATCCCTTCTACCTCAAAGACCTTTGACTCCAACTACAGAAGGAGTTGGTCAGAGAGGTTCTCTCCGCTGTGGAACAAGGAGTACAAGGAGTCTTTAAGAGGCATCCTTGATGGACAGATGGGTCCATTGCTTCAACAGTTGTATTGAAGTAAGTTTATTTAACATGTTTTCTTTTGTTGCTAACTTTTAATGACTTCTTTATTTACTTAGTGGGATTTGACTAACTTGTGAATTTTCTTTTGACAGATCATCTTTCGCTTCAATACTTACAAAATTTGGTTGCTCAAACCAAAAAGGAGAGGGCAAGGCAGCCCGAATGCGACCATCTGCGAGTCTTACCTGAGTGAACAAGTCCCGCGAATCCAAGCTCAAATTCACATGCTGTGAATGAGCTTTCTGCCTCCTTGGGTCAGGCCAAGAGCAGAACTTGGTCATGCACAAAGAACATGGAGCTATGGACCGAGTTGGAGGAGCTGAAAAGAAAGAGGTGGACTGTGACAGCGATTGCCCTCTGACAAGAGGGACGCCGAATTGAGGGCGGAAGAGGCTGAAAAGAAGGTGCCTGCTTTAACAGAGCAACTAAAAGAAGCTAACGTCCGGCTTGAAGAGGTTGAGAAGAAAGAAAACGAAGAACTTAACCAAGCCGGACAATTTGCAGTCCAAAAATATCTGGAAGGTGAAGAACTACCAGACAAAGGATTGCGGAGGCCTGGACCTCGGCCTCGAGGAGTACGTCCCCTACCAGTACTTTGAAAGAAGACTGGATTTCTTACAAGGGCTCACTTAGCCAACCTTTGTGGGATGCTCTCCCTCCAGCCCCTTTTGCCCCTTGACGCCGAGGAGGAAGAAGCCGAGGATGAAGAGGAAGACAGGAAAAAAGAAGGAGAGCGGACACACTGCTTCAACTACTATTTAGCCTCCCTTCACCACAGCCCCTTGATTTTCCTTTTTCAATTTATAACTTGTTGTATTTTTTTGTTTTTGTTGTGCATATATGGTTTTCAACCAAGTGTAATACTTTATGTTTTAAAGCATACTTATTATAATCAATCCATCCTTTTAATCAATGGCGTTATATTTATATTATTACTCTTTATATTTTTCCAAGTTGTTTTTACTTGAATTTCATAACTTCTTTATATTTCTAGTGTTTTACTTAGAATTTTACCGGTCTGGGTATACTCCATTTTGCAAAGCAGGTTTCATAATTCTAAGTCTTTTACTAGAAGTATTCTAGACTTTTTTACTTTGAAATATTTCTAAGTGTTTATACTAGAAATATTTCTAATGTCTTTACTTAGAGATATTTGTAGATTTTAATACTCATCACCCTTGAACTTTATAAAACATAACTTTGTTCAAAAATTTCTTCATGACCATTAGAGACCTGGTTAAAGGTTTTATAATTAGTATAAGTTATTCGATTAAACTTAAGTATACAAGGAGATTCAACCTGAACTTAGAAACTTCTAAGGTTTTTAAGACATTTTACTAGAAAATTTTGGCGTTCTAAGTGTTTTAACTAGAGATTTTTGGGGACTTTAGAAATTTTTTTTTTTTACATCCCTTTGGAAGGTTTTCATCCACCAGCCATAAATATTGAGGGTGATTTTGACTTTAGTAAATTTTAGATAAACCAAACATTTGCCAATGTTTGTAGTTTTTCGATATCCGGCATGGTCGCTGACGCCAAATGTATCTTAGTTAGTGATATTAGCAGCTCTACTTAGTCCTTTAGGTGCCCTGGGCACCGGACACAATGCACTTTATTCATACTTGATGATGCCGGATGTGCCAAATTTGGCGTTCTTATTATTTGACTTCTCGGCTCCTTTTTAATGAGCTGTCACCGAGTGTTATCCTACTGAATGAGGCCGAATGTGCCAAACTAGTGTTTTTACACTACACTCGTCTACTTTGGAAGACCGAATCGATGTTGCAACCCCATATTTGGCACATTCGTGTTTGGTCCCCTTTCTGGTGACCTAATTGAATGTGCTAATTTATTTTTGGCACATCCGGTAACAATAAATCCCTGTGTTTACAAACTTTAACCTTGATGATATTTACAATAAATCAATCAATCAAATATATTGATTGCCCCTAAACTAGGGATCAAATTGTTTTTAAAGTAAGAATTTATATCTTAGGTCGAATACTTGGGCCTGCAGAGTTGATTTGGTGATCCGTAATCACTATGAGATCCTGCCCTTATTGCTTCACAATTGTTTAGCAGTTTTAACTCATAGTTAAGTGTGGGGCTGTGCCCTCGAATGCTAGAGTCAGCATCTATTTAAACAGTGTATATAGAGACTAACTTAGAGAAAGAAGAAATTTCATTAATTGCGGCCCGTAGCCGATTTAATACAAGATGAAATTTCTTCCCTCATGATCATCGTGGATCAAAAGAGGTGGCACATGGCCTTACACTGGCTTCTTTGAAACCAATCATTAAATAATATTTTTTTCAGATTATTTGTATTCTCAAGTCCTGGGTACCTCATATCCATCCCATATTTGTAATCGGTAAGTTCCATCACTCAATACTTCTATTATTTGTATAGGACCTTCCCAATTAGGATGTAAGCTTACCCTGCTCATCAGCTCTCCAATTGACTTCATCTTCATCTTCCTCAGTACAGAATCCCCCAACTTTATTTGTCTAGGTCTACCCCTCTTGTTATGTTCTCTTGCCATTTTTAGCTGTACATTTACTTGCCTAAGTAGAGCATTGCCTCTAACCTTAGGTACATGTCTAAGGTGGCCTTCATCATTTCCAGTTAAGCCCCTTCGTCATATAACATAACTCTTAGGGTAGCTCACACATTTCAATAGAGAACAAATCTGATCCATATACAAGCATAAATGGAGTTTCCTCCCGGTGGAGTTCTTTGTTGTTGTCCTGATAGACCGAACAGTTGTACCATTCGTCTACCCACAAACCTTTGGCAGCATTCAGCTTTTTCTTTCATTCCTGTGCTATGATTTTGTTGAAGGCTTCCACTTGTCCATTGCTTGTGGATAGCCACTGAGGCAAAATGAGCTGAGATGCCTTGGTCTTCTAGCCATACTCTTAATTGGAGTCTCAAACTGAGGACCATTATCAAACACCATTGACTGAGGCACCCCGAACCTTGTTATTATGTTTTTTCCAAATAAACCATTTGACATCATCCAGTTTGATACTTCTCATTGGCCTCTCTTCTACCCATTTGGTAAAGTAGTCTACTGCCACCAAGACATACTTCCTTTGTCCTGATGCTTGTGGAAATGGGCCAAGAATGTCCATTCCCCACTTAGCAAAAGGTATTGGGCTCAAGACTGGGTTCAAATTATTGGCTGGCTTCTGTGGTAGATTACCGAACAGCTGACACTTGTTACATTTTTTGACATAAGTCATTGCGTCATGTCTCAGGTTTGGCCAGTAATACCCAGTTCTTAGTGTCTTTTCTGCCAGTGCTCTTCCCCCCATATGAGAGCCACAAAACCCCTCATGGATATCTTCAAGGACCTCCTTTCCTTTTTCCGGGGTGATGCACTTTAGTAGTGGATGAGTAAAAGACTTCTTGTATAGTTGCCCCTGCCATAGAACGAACCATGCATCTCTAGCTTTCACATATTTTGCTCGTTGTGGGTCGTTCGGCAAGGTTCCATTGTTTTTGTAGTCAATAATCTCATCCATCCACGAGCTTCCTCGGCTGATGAAGTTAACCTCCATCTCTTCTATGCTTCTTTTCTCTTTAACCTCCTAGAAGACTGTTCGAGGATTCTCACCCACTGCAGAGCTGGCTAACTTGGAAAGAGCATCAACTTGATTATTTTCAGACCTTGGGATCTGCATTATTTCAAACTTGTCTAATCCTTTGACTTCCTCTTGAAGTATATTCAAGTATTTAGCCATACTTGCATCTCTTGCCTCATAGTCACCCAAGTATTGGCTCACAATAAGCTGAGAGTCTGATTTTGCTTCTATCTTTTTGGCCCCAGCAGCTCTGCATAATTTGACCCCGGCAATCAATGCCTCGTACTCGGCCTCATTATTTGATGTCTGAAATTTAAATCTCATGGCATACTCATAGATGTCACCCTCAGGTGACTTACAAATAATGCCTGCCCCACATCCATTCTGAGTGGATGAGCCATCAACATATAAGGTCCAGTGATCAATACTTGGTTTTTCCATGGGCGGCCTTGTCATTTCAACTATAAAATCAGCAAATGCTTGGCCCTTAATAGCCTTCCTTGGTTCGAAGGTGATGTCAAATGAGTCCATTTCTAGAGCCCACTTGAGCATTCTTCCAGAAGTTTCCTTGGACAGGGCCTTTTTGAGCGGTTGATCAGTGTACACAATGATTTTATGAGAAAGAAAATAGAGCCTCAACTTCCGGCTGGCCATGAATAATACAAGTCCAAACTTTTCAATCAGAGCGTATCTGATCTCAGCATTTTGGAGTACGTGACTCACAAAGTATACGGATGTTGGATTCCATTTCTCTCAGCTAACAGGACAGCTTGAGAGTGCATGATCTGATACCGCCAAATAAATAAATAAAGTTTCTTTTTCAATAGGGCGATTAATCTTGGGAGAGTATGTAGGTGCTCTTTCAATGAATGAATGAAAGCTGTGAGCTTCCTCCGTCCATTCGAACACCGGACTACCTTGCCTGTCTTTGCCTTTCGTTTGATCGGTATCAAAGAAATAATGGCATTTATCACATGCCCTTGATAGAAATCTACCAAGAGTGCTAGGCATCCGGTTAGTTTTTGCACCTCTTTAACGTTTCGAGGTGGTCATATCTAGCAACGCCTTGACTTTGTCTGGATTAACCTCAATCCCTCGTTCATCCCACAGGAAGCACAAAAATTTTCCCGAAGTTACCCCAAAAACACACTTCTTGGGTTTAACTTCATGCTTATACCTCCTTAATGTTTCGGAAG
>PYUH01004047.1:415467-442065 GCA_016808085.1 Suaeda aralocaspica
AGTAGGTTTAAGAGTGGTGATATAACATTCTCGGGCCATTTGTTGATCTCCACGAAGAGTTCCTACAGTTCCATTGTTACACTCATACTTCATAAGCATGAGATGTGTAACAATTACTGCTCTGGATGCATTCAAGGTTGGCCGTCCCAATATGATATTGTATGCCGATAGTTCCTTGACCACCAGGAACTTGACGACCATGTTTCTTGCACATTCCTTCTCCCCTATCCTTACTGGTAGGGAGACAGTCCCCAAAGGGTTGATTACTCCTCCCCCAAAACCAATAATAGAGTGATGGATAGGTTCCAAGGTAGACACGTTATATTTTAATTTCTTGAGGCAAGCATAACTAATGATGTCAGAGGAGCTGCCGGTATCTACCAATATTCGTTTGACCCTCATGTTGGCCACTTTCAGTTCCACCACCAAGGGATCATCATGTGGTGTACGAACATTGCCTCGGTCTTTATCACTAATCATTACTTCTGGAAACTTGACCTTGGCATCATGCCCTATATCCGGTGATCCTTCTCGGGAGAGACTCCGTAAGTACTCTTTGTTCCCTCGAAGGGTTGGTCCGCCAGCTGCGAACCCACCGGAGATGACGTACACCACATCCTCTTCGGTCTCAGCACCATCCTTAGGCTCATTAGCCTTGAATTCCATCTTTTGTTTGGTGTTTTTGTCATGAGATTTGAACAAGTGTTGTGAAATTTTTCCTTTGATGGCAAGAGATTCCAGGGCCCTCTTAAGATTGAAGCAATCATTCGTATGATGCCCCTTATCTTTGTGAAAGTGACAATATTTACTTGAGTCCCTATCTTCTTTGGCAGTTCTTAGGGGTGGTGGATCATCAATCTCAACCTTATTACGGATTTCCCTGAAAACCGAATAGAGATCTTTGGTGAACTCTATCTTAGGACCATCATTAGGCTTTCTTTTCTTATTTTGGAAGTTTCCTCCCTTGCCTGATGTCCTAGTTGCCCAGGTGGCATGTTTCTTTTGATCCTTGTTTTTAGAGTGTGATTCACTCTTTCTATCATCTCTTCTGTCCTTCCTGGTGGAAGCACAGAGCTCTTGTGCATGGATGAAACATTCAGCTTCTTCCAAAATTCCTTTCAGCGTTTTACAATTTCTTCTTACAATATCGAATTTAAAAGTTCCATCTCAGAGACCTCTAAAAAATTTATCGAAGGCCACACCTTCAGATAAGTTGGGGATTTGCAAAGATTCCAGATTGAATCTTTGCACATAACTTCTTAGAGACTCCTTTTCTCCTTGCACTATTTTGGCCAGATGCATGCTGGTCTTTCTCTCCCTCTTGTTTGCCATGAAATGATGTACAAAGATCGTACTCAATTCATGAAAATTGTTAATTGATTGATCAGGGAGGCTATTGAACCATTTCTGGGCAATTCCTTTCAGGGTTGCCGGAAAGTATCGGCACCAGGTCACATCATCCGGACCCTGGAAGTACATCAAATGTTTATAAGTGGCTAGATGCTCCTCCGGGTCAGTGGTCCCGTCGAATGGCTCAATTTAAGGCATTTTAAACTTATTGGGACGTGGAGCCATCATGATGGACATGGAGAACGGTGTCTTCCATTCCATCATTGTGTTATTAGGCATTTGTCCAACAACCCCCGTAGGGTTTTGGACAGCCTTTGTGGATTCTCGGCCAGGATTAGTGGATTTGCCTACATCCTCCCAGTATTTGATCATTTGCTCTTTTCTGCACTAATCAGCCTTATCAGCTTTCTTCTTTTCAATTAAGTCTCGTAGACTTGCATGTTCTCCTGACTCTAGGGAAACATGATGGGAGTCAGTCATCTCCCTAGTTGATGATTCTTCAGAGGAACCAGGTCGGCCCCCTTCCTTCCAAGCCCTTTTGGCCTTCAGATACTCTCTTGTATCCATGCTTGAGGCCTTTTTGGCATCGAGATACTCTCTGGCATCTCGGCTAGATGATTTCTTTTGCTCCAAATACTCTCGAGCATTGCTTGCAATAGCCTTCTTGAACTCAATTAGTTCTCTAGCATCAGTTTGAGTCTTGCTAGATCCGGCTTCCTTACCTGCCACCTCCCGTTTAGGCTTAAATCTGGGAGTGACAGGGTACCTCTTCACTGCACCCCATTGAGTTTTCAATGGAGTTCGGTCCTTCCTTAATTTCTCAACTTTCTCATGGAAAGTCAATCTCTCCTGGCCTTCTTCAATCATCACACCTTTCATCTTTGAAGATGAAGGGCGTTGTGTCTCAACCTTCTCTTGAGTTTTCTTGGTGGAATACTCCCGTAGAGTTTCCGCCAGGTTCTCTTGGAACCCAGCCAAGATACTCTTGAGCTGACTCATGGTCACAGGTTGGTTTCCAAAATCAGGGTTTTCTTGTGTTCTTCTCGGTGAGCCAGTACCTTCCCCAGTTTGGTAATTCCCAGTCTGGTCTAGGTATCTGGTCTCATCCTCAGTAGGTTTTCCAGTTCCAGTCATTGTTAGGAATCCTCCCCTCAGACGGCGCCAAATGTTGTTGCTAAAGCAATGAGGTGGGGTAGGGACTGTGAGGATTTCGCTGACGTAGACTGGACGCGTGAATGGATTGGTTGCCTGTTGACGTACCCTCCAAGTACCTGCAAAAAAGGGACAATAATCCTCGTAGGATTATTTCCCCCTCCGATGCTTAAGTAAGTATTTGAAGGAGAGTAAGTGAACAATAATCAACAAGTAAACAATTCTAGAGAGAAGTTCTAGAGAGAAGTTTTCCCTTTTTAGTAAGTGTTTTTTGTCTTGATTTCAGTGTACTTGTTATCAGAATTTTTGGACTATTTATAGCCTCAAGTACAATTTCTTACCCACTGAGATTGTGACACTTGTCATCATCTCTTTGATTATCTTCCTTCATTTGCCTAATGGGCTTTTAGAAGGGAAGTTTAAGGCCCCATGGTTTGTTTTAGCTCTTTTTGTCATTGACGAATAAGAGCTTGACATGTGGCAGATACAGAGTTACAAATGGACCAGTAAAAAGGTGACACGTGGCAGTGTGGGCCCACTCATGGCAGACTCATCACTGCCACGTGGCAATCCTATGCTGGCATTTTAAGGACTCGTGGCCCAATTGTGATATGACACGTGGCCATGTGGGGTCCACTCATGGCAGACTCATCACTGCCACGTGGCAATCCCATGTCATCTCTTTATAGGGACACGTGGTCCACTCAGAAGCTGACACGTGGCGGCTGACTTGTCATGCCACATCACAATTGATCTAATAATTAGTGATATTGAAAAGGATTCAAACTAGATCTCACCTGGGAAACTTTTGTGCCTTCAATGCATTCTTGTCCCTTACGGAGCCTCGAAATCACACAGAGGCAATTGGAGATGCAGATTGGATTCAAGCAATGCAAGATGAGTTCAATCAATTTGGGAGGAACAAGGCATGGCACCTTAAACCTGCACCGGAACACTAAGGTAATCGGTTTGATATAGGTGTTCAGGAACAAGCTGGATGAGCATGGCACAATCATCACGAACAAGGCCAGGTTAGTTGTTAAAGGTCATAATCAACAAGAAGGAATTGATTACTTGGTCCATTATTTTAATAATCCTTGCACATGTAATATACTATACATTGATAGTCAGTTTGGTATATACATTAGCTTAAATGACTTGTAATTGTCTAGTGGAGGTGGTCACATGATGATTCAATGTTTAACATGATACCATCCTAAAGATGGATACGAATGAATGTCATTGGTTGTATACCAATTGTAAATGATCCAATTAAAATTGATGTCCAGGAAGAACAAAAATCAATTGCTAATAAATTTAGAGCACGTTTGAAGTATATTAGACAAATGGGTTCCAGAGATAAGAATCTTCAAAATAGAAACGGGACAACAGTTAATTGATTATGGCTAATTAATTTGAGAAATTGGAACTTTTTGATGGATCTCCTAAAGTACTTATATAAAATTCACATATACCGTGTTTATATAAAATACTTCAGAAGAGTATAAAAAGCCCAACACGATTAGCATATATGATGATAATAATCAATGCTCCAGCAGAGTAAGAATGATTATTGGACAAAGTATTAGTCTTGCCAAGTATAGAAATAAACAAATGTTACTGTACTTATATCATATCATATTAATATTCATTGCCATGCATGAAGTGTGTATAATAAAGTGATCACTAGTGTTTGAAAACTGATAAAAGTTAAGAAAAGTGATTGAATGTGATAATAATTAAATTAGGTCATCCAGGTTTAATAATGACCCGTTATGGACCCTGAAATTTCAATTGATATAAAATAATGTGGTGATGCTCCCTCATGTCAGATACATGAAAAGTATTGAATGGCAAGACAAAAAAATCAAGATCGAACTATGATTTGATTGTGACTTTTGATAATTTATTTTGAAGCAAATTTCAAAAGATATTGTATTGATTATGAATAGTATTTTATATAAAGAGTAATGAAATCGAGGAATAAAATTGTATACTATCAATTATTAGGTGACTAGAAGCTCACCAAATACAACAAACTTGTATGTTAAAACTTTGGGCAAGTAAGAACTCACTATCAAAGCCATTGGAGATTCGCAAGATCACCATTGAGTGGAGTTACATGCATGCAAGTCATCTATTTTTGTATAACAATCCTTTTGATTAAGGCTATTGAATGTCATCACACAAGAAATAAGAAAAGAAAAGAGACAATTGCACAATACACGTCTCCTCGTTGATAATGATCTCCATAAGAGAACAATTATAAAAGATTTGTCAATAGATACATGTGCATAATAAGTTAAGGGAGAATGGTTTTCCTTGAGATTGTTCTCCATAAGAGATGAAAAATTTATTGAATATGACTCTTCCATATGAAATTACTTACAAAGTTGGTTAAGATCAAATTTGATGCCCCTATACTTTAAAATTTTTACCAACTTAGAGGGAGAAGAATTGGGGTAAGTTGGCAAAATTACTAACTTTATTAATATAAAATGATGATCCCTATAGCAGTTATTTAAGAGGTTATGTGCAAATTTTGTTCATATACTATAGAGATAGGTTGCACATTTATGATTTGAATTATATCCAGTTATGACTCATCATGCATAGTGTTGAGGATACATTCTAGTTACATTATGTGTATACATTGAGATAAATTTTGCCAATAATAATTGAGTAACTATACCTGAAGTGTAAGTACGTTGTATGATAAAACAAAGATGTGATATGTGGCAAGATATTTAATAATAGACATTCAAGGGGGAGTGTTGTTAAATATTCAGAATGGTGGTTGGCCGATATATTTTCATAACTTCCTCACCTTTATAACTCCCTAGCTATGTAACTCCTCTTATGACGTTTTTCATTTTTGTAACTCCTTTCATGATTAGGACTTATTACTTTTTCAATGCTCTTAAGAAGTTACGAGGTACTCATGTATATAAATATATATGGTTTCTTAGCGTGGCGTAATGCAATGAAGATTTTTCTCTACATATTCCTCTATTGTTCTTTACTTACCTTTATTTTATAACAGTGATGAGAATATTTTCTCAATAATGTTATTATGAATATTAGTGTTATGTTTCAATTGTCATTCTGTTTCAATTGTGATTATGGACTGATAATATTCTTGTGATTATGGACTGTAATGAGTACAACAATGTGTGCTATTCAGTGCGATATTTTGTCCTGGTTTGTGTTTAATTGTGATTATAGGTGACTATCATTGTGATTATATGTGTATATGTGAAAGATGTTAGTGTGTGATTATGGACTTGAGAGGTGGGGGTTTGGTTTAGTTGATGACTTGCTATGGACTCCAAGTTATTAAGCGAAGATCTAAACTGGGGTAGCCCAAAACCTGTAAATACATCCTAGTCGTTTGGTTCAATGTGTAGTTGAATGTCTAATTTAATGGCCATTTGAATTTTCACTATTCGCCAAATCCCTGATATGCTACATCTTGATACTAAAAGGGAGGGGAGAAAAAATTAGTTTTATTTATTTATTTATTTTTATTTGGATAGGAGAGGAAAGGAAGAGAGAGTGAGGGAGGGAGAAGACACAATGGTGGTAGTGAAAAAGGGTTATGGTGTGAATTTCCTTTCAAATCTTTTCAATTTTGAAAAGATTTGTTGCTCAAGAATGGAAAAGAACAAACTCCTTACATTTCTCTTCCACCCAATTCCCTCACTTCTCATTTTTGCTATCCAAATGAAAGAACCCCCATCCTTTCTTTTCTCTTCCTTTCCCTTCCCTCCATTCTATGTAGCCAAACAAGCTGTAAGTTTGGCAAACTTTTATTTGTATTAACTTAAATCAATTAAATTTCATTAACCAATTCAAATTACTTTTACACAACCACCACCCTCCTTCGTCACTACCTACTCACCACCGCCACTCATCTTCTCCTTCTTCTTCCTCTCTCTTTTTACAAACCTCACTTCATCCTCTTTAATTGACCCATTCCTACTAATGAATATGATGGTAAAGTTAAAGGCAAAAATGTATTTGATTCTTCAAATTACTCAATATTAAATTAAGTTTTAGATTTTTTTAATTACATGGGTTTCGAACTTATGGGTTCTTGTGCTGGGGTTGTTGGGTTTGGTAGTTGTGGGCGAGAGTTTGGGTTGTGAGGTGGTGGTGGGCAAAATAATTTAGACAATTAAATTAATTAGTTAAAATTAAGATAATTAATGGTTAATTTGGTTTAATTTCTCAATTAGAAGGTAATCAATGTAAATTTAGAAAAATAAGAGTACCTTCTGAATATAGTTAAATGTTTAAGGGCACGTGGTGCATTTCAGAAATATTGAGGGTATATGATACATTTTACAATAATTTAGAGGTATATGGTGAAATAGCCATTTAATTAAAGTGTCCCTCATTGTTAACTACTTGTGTTGCACAATTTCCCATGCTAATGTTGATGTTCTGAAATTCGTATGCCATCTTGCTCACAAGTAAATAACCTTAAAGGTAGTATTTGCAAAGATTTAAATTAAACACATTAAACGCTTAAGATGCAAAAAAATTAAATTTGTGGCAAGTGACATAATTTAATTCCTAACTTACAGATATATTTGCAAGGAACTTATTCTTCACTGGTAGAAAAATAGAAAATTACCTACTTCCTTGTAGAAACAATGCATAGGTATAGTCTAGTCCATCAAATTAAAAAATGAAAACGCTTGATACATTGTTTCAGGCAAGAGCTTCCACAAACAGAATTGAATGCGAGGTTATGCGACTAGTGCATTTGCTTTCCTCCTGCGACAATTTTTCCTTGTGATCTCTAACAATGAAGCCAACAATTTGCTTGAAGAGGCTAATATTTAGCTATCCAAAACTAAGTATAGAATACTCTTTGAAGGGTGGGTACTGGGGTGCAATTCTCTTGAGACAACGTATGAGAATAAGGATCATCAATCCATCATGAATATTATAAAAATCTTGTTTGTTGACAACTGTGATCAAGATATCTGAGTTGCATTAAAACTAACTGGTGACCAATTTCGTTGAGTGTCCTTGATGTATGTAATTACCATTACATGTTGCTGTCAAAATTTTCCCAAATCCACTAACAAAAAGTTCCATGGTGGAAACAAAGAATCTCAAAACCCAATCGAGAAGAACGTTGAAGCACAATACCGAAGGATGTTCTTAACAAGGATTTTTTTTATATGGTGTATAAAAAATTCATTATACGGGGAAAATAAATCTATAAAATGTGCATTCACTCGTTGAATGCTTTCCTCGTCCAAGGCCTTGCTTTTCCGATCTCAGCAAAATGGATTCAGTTGACTTTCATGCTTCTAACTTTAGAAATCTAAGAAAGTTGTGATTCACGAGATGGAGACTACTCTCTTGGCAGCCATTTGGTCCACCTTAAACTTATACACAGTCAGCACCGACAGCTTCGTGGATTGACTTGTAGCCATCTCTTTCCAAGCATTCAGCCAATTCAGCCTTAAGAAAAAGATCATCAAGAACGTGAGATGATAAGTAATAGGAATATTGCATCATGGTTATGGAAGTGAGAAATCAGCTACTCCCTCCGTTCCTTATTTTATTTAAATTTCAGTTTCGTTCAGTTGCATATTTTTCTTTGCCGAATCACTATATTCTCTTTAAGGAAACAATAAGTTTTTATACAAATAAACCCCAACACAATGCTCACAATCAACATTATGTCTCCTCATAATACTCACACAACTTTCTCTCTTCAATAGTCCAGTTCAATCCCTTCTTTTTTTTAGTTACGTTAAATTCAGTGCACTTAAATTAGCAATTATCACTTATTACTTATTTAAGTTTAGTTCAACCCAATCCAATCCAATCCATTTCAGTATTTTCAACCCAAAAGAACAGGGCTAATTGAGTTACTGCTCTTAGCATTTATTACAACTAGGTGATGTCATCTCTATTAGTCTTGTTTGTTTGAGATAAATAGTTATCATTCACAGAATGTCACAGATTTTTGGACAGTTGATATTTTCAGCTTTAGTTTTTCACCACCGATTTCCCTTAGAGCTTGCCAGCGATACATTCATCATGGTGCAGTTCATGCTTTTGCCAATTGGTGCATGTGGCAAAGTTTTAAGAGTTTACTATTCTTGGCAAACTTTCTCTTGCATCATGCCTTCAGGACCTAAATGAAGGTTTTTATTTGGAATGGGCACGTGCAATAGCGTATTACGCCGCAGCAGATTCTTCATTGTGGTCTCTAATTTTATTTTTACCAAGCTTGTATTGCATCCTTGTGGATTTTTTTGGTACCTCTCTAATTATATGACATCCAAATAAACATACAATATACTTTCGGCTATCTTTTAATCCTAATATAGGAAGATTATTGTGGCTTTAACAAACTCGGGTTCTCATAAATATAACATTGTTTAAAAGAAGTAGCAAAGGACACATCTTGGTGGAATGAAGAGGTAAAACAAGCTATAAGGAACTGCTATAGAAGTTCGGGAAAATCTCAAAATGATGAGAATTTTGAGAGGTAAAAACAAGCTAGAAGAGAACCTAAAATGGAGGTAAGAGATGCAAAGACAAAGGTAAACCAAAACATTTATGCCAGGTTGGATACGAAAGAAGGGGAGAAAGACGTCTAGAGAATCGCTCGTACGAGAAACCAAAGAACTCAGGCATACAGGGGTGGTTAAGTGTGTGAGAGATGTTAATCAAAGAGTGTTGGTTGATGATAACAAGATAAAGAGTAGATGAAGGTCCTATTTTGATAATTTATTTTATAAGGTTCGAGACCAAGAGATTGAAGATGTAGCTATTACTCATGATATAGTAAATCAGGAATTTATGAGGAGGAATCAAAAGAGGGAAGTTAAAAGAGCTCTAAAAATAATGGGGTGAAGGAAAGCTGTGGAGCCGGATGGTATTCCTATTGAGGTATGGAGATGTTTGGGAGATAAAGGAATTGAGTGGTTGACAGCTCTCTTCTACAAGATATGGGGAAGTAATGGGATGCCAATGGTATGGAGGAAGAGCACCATAATCCCAGGTGATGTTCAAGATTGTGCTACCTATAGAGGGATCAAGCTAATGAGCCATACCATGAAACTTGGGAACGAGTTATGAATTGAGGTTGAGAAGATTTGTGCAAATTTCAGAGAATCGATTTTATCCCACGCAGGTCAACTATGGAGGCAATTCATCTCATGAGGCAGCTTATGGAGTTTTGGAGTACTACAGGGGTAAGAAGAAAAGGTAATTCAAAGAAATATATTAATATCATTAATGATATGTGGGAAAACAAAAGAGTTCCCTATCACAATTGGTTTACAACTGCACATCAAGGTTCTACACTTTGGCCCTTTTGCCATAGTCATGGACAAATTGACAAGTTCAATTCAAGATGTTTTTCCTTGGTGCATGATGTTTGCGGATGATATTGTATTGGTCAATGAATTAAAAGACTGGAAAACAAGTTGAGATTGTGGCGAGGAACGATAAAATCACGGGGTTTAAATTTGAGTAGAAATAAGATAGAATACATTCAGTGGGACAAGGAACAAGATGTCAGGCTCAATTAGTTTGGATGGAAGAGTGTCCAACATATTGATTTCTTTCGGTATTCGAGATCCGTTATCCAAAAGGACGGTGAATTAGACAAGGATCCACATGAACAATCGGGTTGGTTGAAGTGGAAGGGACCTTCTAGTTTTTTATGTGATTCAGGTATGCCCAACAAATTGAAGGGAAAATTTTACAGCAAATCCATTAGACCAACATTGAAATTTTACCGCACATCCATTAGATCAACAATGCTTTACGAGATCGAATGTTGGGCTTTGAAGCACTGTCACCTCCATAAGATGAGTGTGGCACAGATGAGTATGCTAAGTTGGATGTGTGGGCATACAATTAAGGACAAAATAATGAATGAGGTTATTGGAAGGAAGTTGGGGGTTGGTCCTATTGAGGATAAAATGAGATAAAACCGTCTAAGATGATTTAGATATATAAGACAGAGATTGAGTAACGCTCTCATAAGGATGTTTGAAGAGTAGCAACAGGAGGGACGGAGAGGTAGATGAAGACCAAAGCAAACCTAGATGAGGGTTGTTAGTGGACATATGAGAATGTTGGGGTTTGAAGACAAATTTAGTGTAAAACAAAAAGATTGGAGGAAGAGGACTTCAGGAGATGATTTTTGCGATTCCTCATATTAATTCATGCTAACCGACCCCAAATTAATTTGGGACCAAGGCTATATTGTTGTTGTTGTTGTAGTATAGGAAGTTTATTGTGCTTAGACAAGTAAAATTCAATTGAAAATACACCTTAATCAATAGTTTCCCATCATGTGCTTCTTGGTATACTTTAATTGGAAGTTGATAGGACACAAGTAGCAATACAAAATCTATCTAATTTACTGCTAGTGTTTAGCTATAATCCTTTAATGTCCTAATATAGAAGCAATACAATTATACAAATATTCTTATAACTATAGTACCTTGCTAGTACGCTAAAAAAATAACTTCACGTAATCTCAGTTTCAGGTATGCGTGTCAAACATGTGTCCAAATGTGGGTATTTTCTAGTAAAAAGAAAAAAACAAAATGATTTGCAAAAATTGATTCTAATAATCTAATCTATTGGCGGTCTGCTCATAATGGTCTACTCATTTAATGTTTCCATCTTTGTGCCTTGTCTTCTTAAAATGGGCAATCCTCAATAGTCGTTGGTTACTCAACGTTAAATCAAGTTTCATCCGGCTAGATTGACTTTACTTTGCATGATAATCTTTGCCCAATCTCCTCCGTTAAAACCCCAATCACCTTCCATTTACTTCTTCCAGTCATCCTTTTCTTTGAATTTAACCAAAAGCATCAACTATGGGATTAGGGCTTCGATTAATTGATTAATTAACCAAAAGCAGCAACCATTCTCCTTTGAATTCAACCAACATATACCACTAAAGCAACAACCATATTTGATCATGAGGACAATCATCACCCTAGACTTGAACACTAAAACAAAAGCACTAATTCACAGTTGACTGGGGTTGTATTTTGCTCATTTTACGGAAAGATAGAATTCAAGAAATAGATGGAAGTTATAAAGACGGGTCATGTAAAATGGAATGTTATCATACAAAGTAACCGCTGCAAACATGCATTGATCCAAATTTATCATGAAAACTACACGCAGTACTCACTTTTAATAGGAACAAATCATTGGTTGGAATTCGTGATAGTTTGAAGTAGGTTTTAATTTTGGTTTTGTGGGGTCAGAACAGAAAAGTGTATTTTAGGTTTTTATCATTATTAATTCTATTTACTTGGGTAATCTCATACATGATTTGGGATTGGAAGATGGGATGATGTGAAATTGATGTTGGAATGGTTGGAGAATGGGAAAGTTGTTTATGTATAATGTTTGACTATTATTCTCCTCTTAAAAGAGCAAAAAGTGGAATAAAAGAATTTAAAACAATTTACTATAGTAATTTTGCCATCTATTTTAGCATACTTTGATAGAGATTGGAGGAAAAGCATTCATGATGGTTATGAAGATGAGGATTTTCAGAGGAAGAAATTTAAATGAGAGAAAAACGAGAGTTCTACCTATTTAGCAGCTTGCAAGAATCTTGTATAAAAGGGATCACACAAAGGTGGGATTATTCATAAAAGGAACCGTTCTGAGTAGTCCATCAAGAGGTGAGATTATTAGAATCAATAATTTTTTTAAATCCTTTTTATCCTAAAAGTTTCAAGTGTTCACATTCATCAAGAGGTGAGATTATTAGAATCACTAATTTTAAAATCTGTTTTATCCCAAATAAAGTTTCAAGTGTTCATTCCCATGTTGGTGCATCTGACACATATATTTGAGCTAATGTGAGATCACCAGTAACATACATCACGCATTGACACCAAATATAAGCTATGCACGACCTGTATGAAACGTTGTTAAATGCCACATGAGTTTAGCGGTACAATTGACAAAAATCAATATAGCAATGTAGCTCATCCTACAAGACCACAATTTCAATAAATATGCTATATATTACCTCAGTCTCTAATAATTGATCAGCTTTCAAAATAATGGTTACCCATAAGGAAATAAGAAATTGGAACCAGTCTAATTTACTAGTGGAACAACTTTTAGAGAACATAGTGGGTATTTATCTACTGCAAATAGCAATTTCTAGAAGAATGACAACCATCCTAGATTGTGTGAGCACCAACCGAAAACTGCAAATAGGATTTAATTTATATCATCTTTGTCCTCGAAAATTTGGATACTCACAATAAGAAAATTAACAAGTCCCTCCTTTTCAGAGAAGTTCTTGGACCATGCACATGATATTTGCTCCTATATATACTCAAGCATAACAGATGCTCATGATGGTAACTAAAACACTAACATACCTTTATTTGTGGAATAAGGGCAGGTCCTCCATATGCAAATGCCGTGTAAAGTTGGACAAGTGTAGCTCCAGCGCGTATTTTCTTGTACGCCTCTTCACCACTAATTTAAGATAAAGCATTTACTAAATCAATAAAAAAGGTTAAACAAATCCCTTTTGCCATGTAAATGAATAAAATAAATCACCTGCCAAGACCACCAACGCCGATCAAAGGAATCCTCCCCTGTCATGCAAAACAGATCAGCCAGACAAATAATCAAACAGATTTTTGGAGAAAAAATATTCACAAAAATCATATTCTCTGACATATTAATTGGCTACATACTTAATTTAAGAGAATTATAAAAAAAAAAAAGGGTGTAATGAATCAATATTAGGTAGTTCATAATAATTTAGAAAACTAGGAACTTCTAGAATTTTAAGAATGTTAGTTAGGACCTTTTTTAATATATTGCTAAGGAAAGAGAAAGAGGACATGCGAGTGCTGTGAGCTAAACTCACTGCGGTGATTTGCAGGCTAAACCTACTTTAGAGAGTCATGGCCTAAAGCCATTTTTCTTGTAGCTTTCCTTCATATTAATCAATCTATAATCTCACTTTTCTAGCATTATTAGTTCCAAACTACTCTTAATTAATCTGAAATTTCAGTTCATATTGTCTATTTACTGTTTTAGCAATTCCGTCCAAGTCAGTTCATCACACTTGGTATCAAAGCGGCGGTCCTTCCACCTCTAGCGGTGGTTATTACTTGTCACCCTACTAAATTCAACCAAAATATATATAATAAAATGGATGTCCAGGCAGCCATAACTGCAGCCTTCTATTGAACGGTAGAGGCTGCCCAACAAGCAGTGGCAGAGTACTTTGAGGCAGAGAGGAAGAAGTGGGAAAAGAAGTCCCTTAGAAAGGTTGTAAAGGTAACCCAAGCAATGGTGAAGGAAAGGAAGAGAAGCGAGAAGAAGTGTGAGGAAATGCTAGAGGCCATGGTGGTGAAGGAAAAAAGACAACTAGCATGGCAAGAAGAAGGAGAGGGGGTCAAATTTGAATAATATTCAGATCTGGTTCTGGTAGAAAAGGAAGTAGTTACAACAATCACTGGTAATTGTTGGAAATTCGGGTGAAGCAAACCCCGGAAAAAGGAATGAGTCACCTGTAACTGTGACTCCGATGAGTTTTCCAAATATTGTTGTCCTTGATGATTGTGGTAGAGATGAAGGCCCGAGAGTTGTTAATTGGCTACTGCTAAATTGAATGGTAAAGGAAGGATTTTTGGTTTCGCAAGCGGATTTATTGGTGGCAGATAAGGCGGAGACTTAGATGGTGGAGTGGTTATGAAAGGGGCTGATAGTATGTCAAAGTTTTGTGGTGGTACAAACATCGTGGTCAGTAAAGTTACCAAAGGAGAAGGATTCGAGAATGGTGGGTCTGCGGCTAGTGGTTCCGGCGGAGAACCAGGTAACTTCAAGGGAGGTTGCACAAAGCCTAAGAAGGGTAGGCAACTAATAGTAGTGATGGAGATGGGAAATGGAATGGTACAAGTCGAATTCTCTGGAACTTTTTAGTATGGTTCTATCTTGGAGAAGAAGCTGCCAGAGGGAGTTTTGGTAAAGAAGCTTAGTAAGGGCAAGACAAGGGTCATGTGCTTTGCAGGCTACTGTAGCTAAAGCAATTGACACAATAAAAAAGTTTACCTCAGAACATTCTACTACTTGTAGCACTTCTAATGAGGTCTTAGTGCTGATTCACCTTAAAAACACTTATTCTTCCTTCAAGTACAAACCCTTGTTTTGGTTCAACAAAGCCTGATTTCTTGGTCCAATTCAATTAAACCGCTATACTNAAAAAAAAAAAAGGGTGTAATGAATCAATATTAGGTAGTTCATAATAATTTAGAAAACTAGGAACTTCTAGAATTTTAAGAATGTTAGTTAGGACCTTTTTTAATATATTGCTAAGGAAAGAGAAAGAGGACATGCGAGTGCTGTGAGCTAAACTCACTGCGGTGATTTGCAGGCTAAACCTACTTTAGAGAGTCATGGCCTAAAGCCATTTTTCTTGTAGCTTTCCTTCATATTAATCAATCTATAATCTCACTTTTCTAGCATTATTAGTTCCAAACTACTCTTAATTAATCTGAAATTTCAGTTCATATTGTCTATTTACTGTTTTAGCAATTCCGTCCAAGTCAGTTCATCACACTTGGTATCAAAGCGGCGGTCCTTCCACCTCTAGCGGTGGTTATTACTTGTCACCCTACTAAATTCAACCAAAATATATATAATAAAATGGATGTCCAGGCAGCCATAACTGCAGCCTTCTATTGAACGGTAGAGGCTGCCCAACAAGCAGTGGCAGAGTACTTTGAGGCAGAGAGGAAGAAGTGGGAAAAGAAGTCCCTTAGAAAGGTTGTAAAGGTAACCCAAGCAATGGTGAAGGAAAGGAAGAGAAGCGAGAAGAAGTGTGAGGAAATGCTAGAGGCCATGGTGGTGAAGGAAAAAAGACAACTAGCATGGCAAGAAGAAGGAGAGGGGGTCAAATTTGAATAATATTCAGATCTGGTTCTGGTAGAAAAGGAAGTAGTTACAACAATCACTGGTAATTGTTGGAAATTCGGGTGAAGCAAACCCCGGAAAAAGGAATGAGTCACCTGTAACTGTGACTCCGATGAGTTTTCCAAATATTGTTGTCCTTGATGATTGTGGTAGAGATGAAGGCCCGAGAGTTGTTAATTGGCTACTGCTAAATTGAATGGTAAAGGAAGGATTTTTGGTTTCGCAAGCGGATTTATTGGTGGCAGATAAGGCGGAGACTTAGATGGTGGAGTGGTTATGAAAGGGGCTGATAGTATGTCAAAGTTTTGTGGTGGTACAAACATCGTGGTCAGTAAAGTTACCAAAGGAGAAGGATTCGAGAATGGTGGGTCTGCGGCTAGTGGTTCCGGCGGAGAACCAGGTAACTTCAAGGGAGGTTGCACAAAGCCTAAGAAGGGTAGGCAACTAATAGTAGTGATGGAGATGGGAAATGGAATGGTACAAGTCGAATTCTCTGGAACTTTTTAGTATGGTTCTATCTTGGAGAAGAAGCTGCCAGAGGGAGTTTTGGTAAAGAAGCTTAGTAAGGGCAAGACAAGGGTCATGTGCTTTGCAGGCTACTGTAGCTAAAGCAATTGACACAATAAAAAAGTTTACCTCAGAACATTCTACTACTTGTAGCACTTCTAATGAGGTCTTAGTGCTGATTCACCTTAAAAACACTTATTCTTCCTTCAAGTACAAACCCTTGTTTTGGTTCAACAAAGCCTGATTTCTTGGTCCAATTCAATTAAACCGCTATACTCCAAACATCCCACTACACATTTGTAGCATTTTAATTGCCCCAATCAGCCCACAAACCACCTAGCCGGCTAGCCCCGATTCTAGATATACCTACTACCCACTTTGACTCTCATACATTCAAGCCCACCATTCCAGCTCAGTTTTACCAACCCGTTTTCTCTACTCAACCAACTCACCACTTCACCCACTATACATGGAATTTCTTGAGATTTCACAACAACACCCACCGTCTACACATTCTTACCCACAATGCTACTAACTCAATCAACACATAACTCATTAAACCCACCTGTCTTAAATCTTGAACTTGACTATCAAGCAGCAACAATCGCATTTCACCATTGAACACCAACAATCACCCTTCAACCGGTTACCAACGCTGTGAAGATGTAATTGACTATCACCCACCTTGAGGACAAGGCAGAACGTAAGGGGGCCGGTAATGTAATGAATCAATATTAGGACAAGGGTAATATAGGTAAATTTTATAATAATTTAGAAATTTAGGAACTTCTAGAATATTTAGAATGTTAAGACCTTTCTTTAAATATAGCAAGTGAAGAGAAAGAGGACATGTGATATTGGAGTGGAAACTTTTGAGTGTTGTGAGCTAAACACACCAAGGAGATTTGTAGGTTAAACCTACTTTAGAGAATCACGGCCGAAAGCCGTTCATCCATGTAGCTTTCCTTCAAATTAATTAACCAAACCAAAATCTCACTTTTCTAGCATTATAAGTTCCAAATTACTCTTGGTACTAATATGAAATTACGGTTCATATTATTTATTTACTGTTCTAGCTAGTCCGTCATCACAACAGTCCATAGCAGGAGAACTGATCTGTTTTATAAGTAGCATATTATTCTTAGGTAATTTGCAGTCCGAAACCAAACGGAAAAGTAACACTAATAATTATACGATCATACAAAACGAAAAAAACTCAATACTATTAGAAATGAAAACGAACATTCTGCTATTTCATGATGAGTACCAAACAAGGATGTTACTCAAATATCTATTGAAGAACATTTCTTTTCTTGTGCCTGTAGATGCACTAGTAAGTAGTAACATAGAGCAATTTCATCGTAGAATTATATCTCTACCGCAAAACATAAAGTACAAATCAGTAATATGAATTTGAAACAAGGATAAAGATATTCTAACTTGCAAACAGCAGACTTAAGCCTGTAGTTGAAAAAACCAACTGTTCACAAGAAGAAATCATTAAAGAAATAATCTTACCCTTGTTAAGAGATACATTTCCTTCAAGACACTGGTTGACAAGTTAAACAAAGGCTTCCCACTTAAACCACCAGCTTCCTGGGATAGAGGATTTGAGTTGACAGAGTCTGGTCTAGAGATAGTAGTATTTGATATGATCTACAAAATGTTGAAACAAGACACATTTCAATATTGAACACAGATATTCATTTACATATTAAGAAGAATCTAACACCAAAATCAAAAAGGACAGAGTTCATCGCCAATGACTGCAAATAAGACTTGCTCAACTGTGCCACCCATTTCTACAATGAAAATAAAATGCAAATAACACGTGCATTATATCATGTAAAATTAATTTTGATTTGAGAAGAAACAGAAATTGAATTTGCCTACAAAAACAAGCTTCCATTAAACACTTGAGCTACATCAAGATGAGAACAAGCTTCCATTTTGTTGGTGAAGGGGAAAGGGAAAGGTATTAAGAAAGAGAAAGGAGGTGAAAAGAAAGCAATTCCCCTATTTTCAAGGAGTTGCTTCTCTGTACAAAAAAAGGAAAGAGAATCAATCCATCTACCACCACCAAGTCCACCATTGTTTTCCACCACCACCCATTTCGCTCCCATCTTTAGCCCCATCCCTCTTCCCGGGGCCTCTTCTCTCTTCATTGTTTACCTCCACCATCCAATGTTGATTTTAAGGTTTTGAAGGTTCAAATTTAAACATAGAAATTCTAGATCTTGATTTTTCGTGTGTGAAGATTGACCATATAAAACAATTTATGATATCAAAAGGTAATTTTAGTAGCTCAAACCCTAAATAATTATTATTATGGACATTATAGGGGTGGCTAAGGGGGTTGCGAGGGTGGGGAAGGAGGTTGCGGAGTTAATGAGGAGGTTTCAAAGGAGTTGTGGGTGGTTTTGGGTGGGGCTATTGCTTGATGGTTGGGGCTGTCGTGGTTTCGGGTGGGGTGGTTCTTGGAGAGGAGACGGGTGGTGGGGGGGGGGGGGGGAGGGGGGAGGGGCAGCCGGGTGGAGGACTAGTGGGAGTTAGAGTTGGGTGGTGGATTGATGGAGGTTAGGGTTAGGATATGGTGGTGGTGCAGTAGTAGGAAAAAGGAATCAAAAAGATAGGGGGTGGAGGAGTGGGGGCAGGGTTTGGGGGTAGAGGACTTTGGGGGAATGGGGAGGGGTAAGGGAATGACAAAAACAAGCAAACAAACGACGTCGAAGGGAATAAGAGCAGTTCTGACTCTAATCTCAGGTTTTTGTTTTTCCCTTTCCTTAGATTATTACCGCAAACAAACGGCTCCTTATATGAGATAATAGTAAATAGTTAGACCAAGCTTGTTAGAAAATAAAACAATCTATAAATACAAAAAAAAAAAATGCAAAATCATACAACCATTTTACAAATAATTGTTTACTTGAGGCCTAGATGGTATTTATATTGTTTACTGTAAAATGCACTGTCAAGACAAAACGGAAAAGTAACATTGATAAAGATTGGCAAATAACACATGTATAACATCATATAAAATTAATTTTGATTTGAAAAGAAGCAATAATTGACTTGTGCCTACAAAACCAAGCTTCCAATAAAAGCTCAAGCTACATTAAGGTGAGAAAAAAACTTATATGAGATAATACTTGACAATTAGAAAATGCTTGTAAGAAAATAGAACAAGAAACAAAATACAAAAATAACTGTGAAATCATACATCATAATAAAATTTTACAAATAATTGTTTACTTGTCAAACAAATAAAACAAAAAATTAAAAAAAAGTAAAAAATAAAATTGAATCAAATATTGTTTATTTACAAGTATAAATAATGAAAAAAATTGAATTTCAAAAATCAGTACATGCTTTCTTGCATTAAAAATTGTAGGATATGTTGCTGCTAATTTCAATACTTCCCTAGGGTCCACGTTACAAAACATATAAGCTAGCCTTTCAAATAACGCTGAATAAGGCAACTTTGTACCTACTTTCACTTCAATCAAAGACATTTTACTCTCAACCAGTTGTTTAGGTAAATGTCAGTGATTGAGAATGACTACGAAAACATTTGAAATTTTTTGACTTTTTTACTCACAAAACTTTTTACGCACTTCAATCAAAGAGTATTGATTACCTCCTCCTCATCTTTGCTTTTCTTCCCTTAAACACAATTTGAAGTTTATTAATTCTCAAGAGGAAACAATTGCTTGCAATTGCTCCATCATAACACTCAATTTTTCATTTTTTCGGTTTAGCCTAATTGGATAATGTGTATTTCTGGGACTGATCTAAAATCAGTTGTTCGCTAATCAAGTATTCATATTCAGCTTATAACCCATTTTTAGGCTTACCATTGACACAACTTTGGTATTAATTTGTGACATGGAATTTGGAATTCGTCAATCTTTCTTATAATTCAGCATCCAGATCTATTAAGGTTCTTGATAGCAGTAGATGCAATATTTAAAGAGCCTACTCAAATCTGTTAAAGATCCAGAGGCTTAAAAACATTGGTTTTGATTGAGATAATAAATAAAGAGATGTGATAGGAAACTGGGTATTGACTCGTAAAAAATTATGCAAAACTAGCTAACACGTCATTGTATTACCTGTTTTTGAGGGGCAATTTTTAACGTGACCAAACTAAAGTGAAGGGGGTGCAAAATTGGCTTATTTTTAATCCAAAAACTAGGAATTTGGTCCATGCGATGCCCCGGGTCAATCTCAAATACAAAATATGTTATTATCAAAAAAATTCATAATTTTTTTTGTTATTTTTTAAGGAAGATTGGAAATTAATAATCCGACCTTTGGACGATTTGACAATAATAACCCCACCTTAGAGTAATTCACTAATAATCCCACCTTGCACGTTAATTTGACAAAAACAGTCTATTAGTAGGTTAAAGCTGTTGACTTTGACTTACAAATAAAATCCCTCATTTTCTTCATTACTTCTACATATCACCCTCTGCTTCTCTTTTTCCCTTCTTCATTTTTTTTTTCCATCTTCTTCTACTCATCTTATTTCATGGTATCAATGACTTCTTATATTATTCCAATTTTGTTTGGGTTTTCACCAATTCCAAGTTTCCAACATACATAACAAATTAACTACCACCACCATCATTCATTTCAAGCCTTACACACCACCACCACCACCACTTCATTCACCTCGGACTCACCCATAAATTTACCACCACATCATCTATTCACCACCCCAGTTACCCCCATGCATGACAACAACCCAATTCGAACCACCATCACCACCAAGTGGGCCAGTGATATTTATTCTTTACTGATTTTTGTTGTTTTGGAGGAGAGAGATCAAATTAAATTGAATTGGGAGTAGAGTCGACAACCACAAGGTTCTCTTACTCATAATATGTCCACAGGTGATCATCTATTGGTGGTTTTCGGGGTTGGGTCTGTTGTGGGTGTAGGCAATTAATTAGGGAATGCAAACAATTCTTTGGTGGTGTTTTCTATGTTCATTTATTGTGATGGGTTTGGCGGGGTGGTTGTTTGTTGTTGGTTATTGTTTGATTGGCTATTTTTGGTGGGTGGAAGCAATATTTTGTATTGCATTTTAAATTTTAGATAAGATTACATCTAATCTTTACCTCAATATTGCCTAATTTTCATTTGAATCAAATTTCCATATTTTAAGGGGAATGAATAATATTTATAAGATAAACTAGAATTTGGGGAACTGATATTAAATGTTAATTCTGTCATTCTCATTCATGTGCTTTATGATGGTGATGATGGATGGTGATGGATAAATGAATGATGATGGAAATTAAGACCTTATGAGTTTTTTAATTATTAATTAATTACATATTTTAATAAATATAATTAATTTTAATAAAAGAAAAGAAAGGAGGGTGATGGTGGTGAAATTTGGTAGCAGAGGATAACAATAGTGATGGTGACAATGGTGAAAGGTACGTGGTTGAGGAGAATAGGGGAGGGAAGTAAATATATAATAGAGTAAAAAACAAAGGGGAAATAGAAAATTAGTAGCTCGCAACAAAAATAAAAGAGGAAATAAGAAAAAAAATCACAAGTAACCTACTTAACAGGTTATAAGTAAATTGGATCATTAGTGTCAAATGTGTGTACAAGGTAAGATTAATAGTGGATTTCGCAAAGGTTGGATTATTATAGTCAGATCATCCAAAGGTTGGATTAATTATTTCCAATTTTCCTTTTTTTTTTGTAATTTTTTGACTTGTGTGAAATTGTTAAAGATTTTATTTTACCATGGTATATAAGCTTGTAGTAATAAAATAAACTTTTTTTTTTGGGATGAAAATAACAGCTATTGGGCACTTGGGATAAGGAATTGTATTAGGAATAGTCACTTATCAAAATTCTTAGTGATGTACATATTTGTACAATGACTTTTAGTTGCATGTACACGTGTAGCTATGTCACTCTATTATATTTTATTGTGAATATTTAATCAACAAAATCAAAATGTATTGATGGGTGTGTACTTATATTTCATTTCAAAGGTCATAGGTTCGATCCTTGTTGCTATCTCATATTTGGAACAACTTATATATTGTAACAATTATTGCATACATGGCGCAAAGTTGGAGCGAGCTTGTATATGTGGCACTATGTTGACGAAAGCTTGCAATGTGACTCAATGCAGATGAAAGGTAGGGGAGCTTACGTGACGCATTGATGTTGTCCGAAATGCCTTTTAATATATTGTATGATTAGCTTATTTTGAGAAGATCACTTAAAGATTAGCATATAGTTGTCAATTGTTCCATTTCAATCAATCATCCCAGAATTGGGGTCGGCTACATGAACCAAAAGTAAGCATTCCATGTGGTCATCCACATAAATTTTCCTCCTCAATCCCATGCGATCGAGAACCTCATTCTTTTATAAATCTAAAAGCTTCATATCCTTTCTAACCCTTTCCCACCAAGCCATTTTCGCAATTTCCCTACCTCATTTGAGATCTCCATGATCCCATCCTTCCACTCGTTGCACCGGGGCTCACTAAGGTCTCCGTCACACATGTTCGAACCAACGCAAGTGACTTTCCCTTAATTTGCTTGCAATGTCTACGACACCAACTTTATGGCGTATGACTTCATTTCTGATTCTATCCCCTTAGTTGTCAATTTTCCATTTAATTATTAGAATGCACTTCTTCTCTAGAGCTAATGTAAAAGAAATCAATGAGATGTTGGAGAATCATGATATAAAAATTCAGAGTGAAATTGTATAATAGTCATGACAATTTGCAAAAAGGCAACATTGGTTTCTAAATTTGAAATTTTGCCTTTATTTTGGGTAATTATAGTTCTGGAGTTCAGGTAACCATAATTAGAGGTGGTAGAAATTAACATAATCCGATAACTCGACATGAAATCGATCTGGGAGTGTTGACCTGGACACATGCATGACACATTTATTAAATGGGTTGGGTTAGGGTTGGAGAGTTCAACCCGTTTAAGTAAACGGGTTGACTCGACACGACATGATTCCACCTTATTATATACATTAGTATGTAAAAATAGACGTGACCCGCTAACCCGACATGAAATCGGCCCATTATTAGCAAGTTGGGGTCAAAAGTATTAACCCGTTAAAACGGGTTGGCACGACACAACACGTTTATTAAACGGGTCGGGTTAGGGTTGGAATGGTTCAACCTGTTTATGTGACACAACTCGAAAACAGCACGACACGACACGTTTCCCAACTCTACCCATAATCTCTTTCAAAACCCATACTCTTACACATATTTTACCACCTAAATTACATAGAAAGGAAAAGGAATAGTAATGCATGTCTACATTGCAAAGAAAGAACATAATACCCCAAGTAAATCACAAAGCTTACCAATCCATCTACTTGGAGAGCAAGAGCAACCTGAAAATGGAAAGAAATAGAAAATTTGAGAATGCTATATTGAATACTAAAGGCAGCTCTACAGTACAAAAGCAGACATGTACCGCAGCGATGTCTTCAAGGTCTTGTCTAGACAAGTCTGGGGCGATCTTCACAAGAAGTGGAGGTGGACCTTCATCCCCCCATTGCATTTCATCACGAGCAGCTTGAACCTACATGATTTTTAGGGAAAAAAAAATCCCGCAATAGAGTTAGTAAGTTAAAAGTAACGTATTATGACAAATAAACTTAGGACCAGAAGACAAACCTTCTTTACAAGATCCTTAAGCTGCTTTCGTCCTTGAAGCTGGCGCAGTCCAGGTGTATTTGGTGATGATACATTGATTACCTGGAAAAAAAGTAGAAGCCTTTAGACTGAAGAAAAATTGCATCTAACACATCCATCATGTTTATAGACCAGATAACCAGAATGCAAGTAACAATCTTTAACAAGAAATTGAAACTACAATATAAACAGCAAAACATTCCAATCTCATTAAATGGTCACTGAAACACCAGAGAACAACTAGCAAAAAGAAAAACAATGCCACAGAGCCCTTGAGAAAGCTGAAACTATTCCAAGCCATGTGCTTATACAGTTAAAAATATATTTTACGTAGAATATTTATGATGCTGAGCAACAAAATATCCTTGTTGCAAATGGGTTAGTATTAACATTAGCAAATGGACTGATATTAACACTAGCTTCCCATATGTCAAAAATAAAAGTCGTTTATATAACGTAAATCTTGACAAACAAGTAACTCCATTATACTTGGTCAAATTTCGAATAAAAAGGAAATAAGCTAAAAACATATAGAAAACAAGGGAAAATAAAATTTGAAAAGGCAAGAAAAAGTACCAGGTAATCTGCATACTGTGATAGTGTGTGCACGCCTTGTACATAGTCATTTGCAGCATCTTCACTGGCCTTATTTTTGCCAAGGTTGACACCAAGAATTCCTGGACCCGCCTTCCCTCCGGGTTTCTCATCATTAGCATTTGAGAAAGTGCTAGAAGTCTCATCCAACTTCCTCTTGCCATGCTGTGCACCTAAACGTTTAGCAACAGCTTGTATACCCTCACTATTAAATCCACAACGATTAATGATTGCACTGTTTAGACGCCAAAAAAATGCATTCTATAAGAATATTATTAGCTAGCAGTTAACAAGAAGACATGAAGATTGTGCAGTACTCAACTTCAGTTCATTACATCACCAAATCTTAAGAAATTCACTTTCAGCTTCCACTCTATTTTCCCCTTCAAAACCAACATTATTTATACAGGGAGTGGACAACAAGACTTGAAGAATATGCAGCGCTCAACTTCATTTCAATTCATTACAAAAGCTTATGAAATTCCAATTCAGATTCCACTCCATTTCCCCCCTTCGAAGCCAAGGTCCATAATAGTAATATCAGTAAGTCAGTATGAAGCTTGAGCAATAAATCAGAAGAGTTAAGAGCTTTGGTTTCGAGGTACAAGACATTACGACAAATGATGCCAACTTAGTTATTTTTCCATTAATAAAAGACAAGAAGGCTCAACTAAATACAAATTATCAGCTTGGACGCTTTCCTCAAAAATGCTGGAAGTTTTTGCCCCATACAAAATCAATTGCCTTTCAAGAAAATTGTAAAATTCTATGGAAAAATTTACGCAAATAACCCAAACTATGGGCTACCTTCTTTTTTTTTACATTAAATACAATTTAGGGTCCATTTGAGAGTGTAAAACGATTTTCCGGAAAACAAGTTCCCCATTTTACATTGTTTGGTTTCGAGTTAAACATTAAAATGTAAAACTCGAGAAGGAAAACCATTTTCTACCTTGTTTAAAATATTTTCCCTCATTATTGGGAGGAAAACATTTTCCCTCACAATTGAAAATTTTGATTTTCACTTCAATCAAACAATGAAAAATTGAAATTCCTTTAAAATGTAAAATCATGTTACATGCAACCAAAAACAGAAAACCTGTATGGAAATGAGAAGGTTATCCATAGAAAACCATTTTCATCTGAAAATGTTTTACACCCTACTAAACGGAGCCTTAAATCAGAATAATCCCAATTATAGAGGGTCCCTTCTCAAATTAGTCTCAAACTTTAGCTAACCTGTTAATTATGTAAAATGTGCTATGCGTCGCATATTATCAGTTTGATTTTTAATATAATTATAAAAAGGAAAAAAAATACATCCACCACTTGGTCGGCTGCTCATAAACCTAAAGTCCACCGCCACCCTCTTGCCACCTAGCCAACTAAGCCATCTGCCGAAAGTTGACCTTTACATTTACCCCCAGCCAAGCCCATCCACCAAAACCACCTTTTCAGCCACCCTCAGCCGTAGTAAATCACCATTCACCCCCAGCCAAACCCATCAGATGAAGGTTTGGTGATTATACACATGAAAACAACCATTAAAATTTGACGAAAGTTTTATTGGAAGCTGAAAAGGCGATATGATGTTACTAAACCTTAAGGAAAGAACAAAATGACTAAAGAAAGCAAGAGCATTTATAACATGATTGTATCATACTGTGTTTAGTGAATGTTTGGCAAGCATATTTAATTCCTTGAAACTATAATACATTTTTATTTTTTTAATTCCTTGAAGTATTGGATTCAAAGGAAGACCTTTTCATTCTGAGAAGTGCAATGTAAAGAGGACTTCATGATGCACGAGCACTATTTTTCAGTCTTTGCTCTAAGGAATCAATATCGTGACAGAGTAATTAACAATGTCAGAAATAATAGATTCGAAATTCATAGATCATACAGACATTGCTCTAAGGTGTCAACATAAGGCCAGACAAGTCATTTCATGGGTAAAAGTTTACCAAAATAGTAAGAAAAAAATTCATTGCATCTAATTCATAATAGTCCAAACTAGAAAATGTTGCAATCTCAAATGAAACAAAAGCATTATTTAAAATTGTCTAACATTTTAAATAAAAGGATCAACTAAGAAAAATGGGGCATTCCCAATACATAATAGTTGAATTCATCAATAAAAGAAGAATTAGTGGAATCCTGAAAAAATATGCAAAATTATGTACGCCAATAACACCATAACATTACTAAATCATCATAATGTCTTCAAGTTGATGGGTTTACAACTTTACATATGTACAAGTGGCGTGACTCACAGTTTGTATTGTGTAACACAGGAAAACAAATGCTTCCATGTTCCAACCCCC
>PYUH01004047.1:442797-461368 GCA_016808085.1 Suaeda aralocaspica
CCACCCCCCCCCCCCCCCTTCACCCCATTTTCTAAGCAGAGCATATGACAGAAAGAGTCATAAATTTAAGAAGCATTTGACACAGAAAGCATACTTACAGCTCCTCCCGCAATCTGAAGATACGAGGCTTTGGATTACCCTCTTGTGGAACAGGAGTGACTGACCCTACTTCTACAAAGCCAAAACCTAGACCAAGCAAACCTTCAACAGCCTCAGCATTTTTATCAAATCCAGCAGCAAGACCAATTGGATTAGAGAACTTTCTTCCCCAGAGTTCCAGCCCAAGTATGGAAGGATCTTGCCTTTTTTCTCTAGGAACCCATCCACGAGCAGCTGCTGAGACAGCCAACTTATGAGCAACCTCTGGATCTAACACGGCAAAGAATGGATTCACAAGTTTTGTTGCTGAAAACAACCAACCACTACAGGGGAAAAAAATTCTTTACTATATGAGGAATTGGAAAGAGCATATATATTACAATCCAAACAATCAGGAATGATGAACCACCAAAGAAATAGTTGTATTGTATAACCACAATATCCTCTTTTGTCTGTAACTTTTGGAAATCGCAAGTAAAATTTACTATTATACTGAACCTATAACAAACCGATATAGCATACCACAACGAAAACTTGAAGCAAAATGAAACAAATCATGCAAATATAAGTTTAGCCTATTAGATCTTAACTAATACCAATCATACAAGTATGTAACAGTGTCATAGTCCCACTTGTAATAGCATCATACACTAGCACTGACAAGAAATAATAGACTCGACAAAACTCGCATGGCACTGAATCACATTCCCAAATATAGTCACGACTTTTTCAATCTTTCACAAAATCAATATAGCACTCCAAAGGTGAAAAGGCTTATTGTATGAATTTTGGGGGGCTCAACCTAACACAATTTCGTTGTTTTAGTCATTTCCATAATTAGCTTTGTCTTTCAGTATTTGCTCAGACATCAAAGAGGAAATTTTCCTAGTTGGAATGTACAACGAAAATTTACAACTAACCAAGCTACAAGAATATGTATATAAGCATATGTAGTCCTTTCTACATTACAAAAGATTGGAGTAGCATTCCTTAGTAATCAAAGTTGTTGGTTCATACATTCAAATCACCACAAATAAGAGGATTAATAAAATAAAATAAAATAAATACCAGAACGTTGCTTCATCCACTGTACTAACATAAGCTCCTCCTGCAATAAGTAAGCCTATGGTTGCCCCTGTCAATAATCTTCCCTATACATGAAAAAATGCTTAATATGAACTCAACCAAAATATAATGAATATTACTAAATATAACTATTATATTATGATAACCCCGTGATTTCTTATCATAATCCTCAATTGAAATTGAATTGAGAACCCAATAGTAACATTAGTTGATTGCTGCACTACTTTATTATTATATTAATGCAAAAGCAGGCCAATTCATTTGCTATGGACAATCATTCCACAAAACCCCTAACCCCTTAAAATTCAATAACCTATCATATGCCTAAGTAAGTATATGACAAATACTTCTGTCTACAGATTTTTGAATTCAAACACAACTACAATACAATATAGGATCAAACAACAAAACATATAGTTCTTCTGTATTAAGAGTGGAATGAAACTTACTCAGCAACCCCCATAAACACAATTGATTCGAATACATAAATTCAATATCACAATTCCAATAGAAGTTCCTACATAATTGTTCAATTAGAGAACTTCCAAAAGTCTAGCATAAAAGTTGTGCAACTATTACAAAAAAATCACTTTTTTTATTCAAGAGCCTTTTAAGATAGTCCATTCAAACAAGATAAAACCAATAAAATCTCAAACTTTGAAAACACAAAAATAAATTAAACAAATACCGAACACTACCAAACTTATAAAACTAACAAAAAATTCAAACTTTTAGCATACCCACATTAATTAAAAAAAAAAAAAAAAAAAAAAAAAAAAAAAAAAAAAAAAAAAAAAAAAAAAAAAAAAACAGACACAAAAATGAAACAAATACCCAGCACTACTATACTCGTAAAAACCCAACAAAAAATCAAATTTTGGAAACACCCACATTAATTATACAATTACCCTCAAAAATAAAACATAAATCCAATAATACTAAATTCATAAAACTAACAACAAACCAAAATTTGCATATAAAAAAGACCACATATATTAAATAGTTGCCTACGGATATTAAACTAATATCCAGCACTACTAAACTCATAAATCCAATAAAAATATCAAACTTTAAATGCCAACAAAAACAAACACTCAACGCTACTAAACTCATAAATCAACAAAAAATCAAACTTTGGATACACCCAAATAAATTACACGGATACCCAACACTAGCAAGCCGCAAGCCCGAAAAAAAAAAAGAAAAAAGAAAAAAAAAACACCAACAAAAATTCATTTTGAAGTAACAAAAAAGTTAAGAAACATCACAATAAATTTAAACAAGAGAAGAATAGAAGTAAGAAATGAAATACCAACTTTAAGATTGAAATTCTTGGGAGGAGGAGAAGAAGTGAAGGTCCTATGAGAGGAAGATGAAAGAGGGGTAGAATGTTGGGAAATGAGTCTACGAACTAGAGGAAAACTTATTGATTTAATACGTTGTGACATTATTCCCATTTAAGTGGCTGATCCACGATTTCCAAGATGGTGGGTCACCAACAATTATTGGGCACCTGTAAAAGTACAAATATTTTTTTCAAGTCAAGTTCATAATTAATTTCCATCCAAATATTATATGACAACGAAATAGAATACAAAAATCTATATTACAACCAACAGTACTTAAAAATGCATGTAAATACAAGTCAAAGGTACCAAAAATATTAAGTTACAAACAAATAGTACTATAAAAAATCACTCCCCACCAACCCACCCCCCTCCCCCGGAAAGTTTTCCTTCATTGGTTACAATTGTAATCTTTTTGTGAGACAAAAAGAGTCAAAACGTAACAAACAAAGTAAAATAGAGGGGTGTAACACCCCAATAATTCCACCTGTTCAAAACAATACCATATATAAAATCTTGTGAATTATCGACATGCTAATGCAAAGTGTTCAAATACTATGCCTATATCAAAATCTAGCAATAGAAACAATTGTCAGCCTACGCTGAATTAATAAACAACTCTAGAGATTAAATCTTTAACAACTTGGGACCATTTCCAGACCTTTATTCCAAAACCAGAAAAACAAACCAATATTAATCAAAGAACAAAGCAAACCAAACCAGATCAAGACAAGACAAGGCTCAAAACAATAATCCAAAGTTAAAAGGTTTTATAAATGTCTAAAAAAAGCAACATGATGCCATGCATAGCACTTATCACATAGGTACCTCCAAAGATCCTGCTTCCCAGTGGATCATCACATAGTCATAGACCAACAACCATAATGCATGCAATCACCAGAGTTGAGTATATACAAGCTAAAAGAACATTCAAAAGCAACCTAGCATGATACTAACAACAATTTCCAACATTTAGGAGAACAATTATACGTTTGAACTTGGCAAGTTGGAATCATCAAATGTAAACACCACAAGTGGAACCATGACAAGACTCTCGACCAGTTTATTAATAATTTGGATATATAAACAATAGACAAAATTGTCCAACCCATGCTCCTTTAAAGGAAACATCAAAAAATTAAAATCCCCATCTTTCCTAAATAAGAAACATTAATAAAATCTGATGGCGAACAGGCACCCGTCACCATAGTTAGTATAAGATCTCAACTAACCCCTAGAGTATTTGTAAAAACAATATTTCAAAAAATCATAGAAAAAAAAAGGCGGTCATAGTCGCGATTGCCGCAACAACAGCCGCGTTGTTACGGTAACAGCTTGCAACGGCGGAATAGAACATTTAGCAACCATCGTGGCGTGATTTTTTTAAAAAGATCCACACATCCTTATTGTTAAGCTTGTTTATTTATTTTATCCTGTAAGTGTTTATACCATAATAATAATATTAGGAACATTCTCACAGGTAGGCCTTTGGTTTTTAAAATTCTCAAGCAAAGTTGTGGAATTTTATCACTGGTAAGCCTTTATTTATTAATTTGTGAAATCAATAAGCCTGTTTTATTAAAAGAAAATTATTGGGGTTAATTTTTTGGCTTAATTGCTTAACATCGGTTGATTACTAACAATTTCCCTCAAAACTAGTAAAGAGAAAAAAAAAAAAACTTCCTTCAACAGTAAAATCATATTGTTTTTTCAGAACTAAAGGGAAGGCCAAGGCTAGCTAAGTGATTAATTTAGTTTAGTTAGCTTCTACACTTTATAACAGATTTCAAAAAGTTCAAATATTAGTTTCCTTATGATATTACAGCAATTTACTTGAGTAAGGCTTTATGATGAGGGAAGAGAGAAAAAATCAATGGACAAAGATGGGGATGAACTTGAGGAAGGGAATAGGATAGGAGAAATGAAGGGTATATGATGAAGGGATCAGGTAAGGAAGGGGAAAAGGGGGGAAGTTTTTCAGTTTGACTGAAAATTGTAAGTCAATAACTAAGGTTACGCAATTAAACAAGGATCTCAGAATAATTAAACTCGATCAACATTTTTTAAGTGAAATAAGCTTATTGATTTCACAAATTAATAAATAAGGGTTTACCGTGATAAAAGTACAGAACTTTGTCTACCACTACAAGAACAACAAAGCCTTTGTCCCAAATTAACTTTGCCTACCACTAAGAATTGAAAAAAAATATAGGCCTACAAAAGAGAATTTCCCATAATAATAATAATAATAATAATAATAATAATAATAATAATAATAATAATAATATTAAATATTATTATTATTATTAATTGGATATAAAAAGTATTAACAGCTATTTATTATTTACCTTATTAATTACTTAGTGTAATAAAATACATACTCTAGACTTCATCCTCAATGCTTCGATATTTGAATAAAGGACATAGAGATAAAGTAATGTGGAATTAGTCAGAGATAAAACAAATAAATAAACTTACAAAAAGCAAGGGAAACACTCACGTGAATACGTGATTCAGATCAGAAATATGTGGTCCTTATAAGGGTTAGGACTTGGGAGATGAAGAAAGAGAGAGAAAAGGGTAAAAAAAGAAAATTTTATATACAGTAAAAGTGTGGGAGTGAAAAAACCAATCGTCTTTCACAGCCACTTCCCCAATACACACCAATATTCCACTTGCCGATCAAGGCATTGCTACTCCATTTTTGCGTCCATTGTTCTTCTTGAAAGTCATTTTAGGGTTTTTACGAAATTGGGATTTTTAATTAAGTGTTCAATTCGAAGTAATTCATGGAATTATTTGAGGGGTTTTGCTCAAATGTGAGTTACAAAGCTCAGGTAAAGTTGATTTGAGTTTTAATACATAAATATCAATCTGCAGCCTAGGTTCTTTAGTTTTCTTAAATTTTTCAGCCTAAAACGGAGCGCTCCATTATAAACTACGTTACAGAACGGCGTTCTACCATTACACAATAGCCTTCGCGGCGAGTTTGGTGTGAATTCTGATTACGATTTTTCTCGGAACAGCTTTTTAAAAAATAGTTAAATAACGCCCACTCCGTTAAGTAACGACCAAGAGTTTTTTAGATGGAAAAAAAAGAGACACACATATTAGTCAGTCTCTAAAAAAAAGCTCGCAGCTAATTATTATAATCATTACTCTCTAAAAAAGAGACACACCCCATGAACCCCCAACCCCTTATTACATTACTCTCGAAGTGCAGAAAAACAAAGTTTTATAGCACATCAATCTTACAATTTACATGATCAGCAAACTATACAAATGTTTGACTCACAAGTCACAACCACAAAATCACTTAGTTATAATCACACACATTACTTTTTATATTCTTTATTTAAGGTGAACGCATAAGCATGGTATAACCATTATTCATTTTATAAACTTAGGTGCGCCTGGGCGCAAGTAAGCGCCAAGAAAAACACCTCCGAAGGCTAAGACGCATACCCCTATAAGAGGGATATCAAAAGGCGCACTGAACTGCACCTAGGAGAGGTGCAAAAGAGCGGGCTTTTTTATGATTTTTTTTATATTTTTTATTATTAATCTTTTTGAGCCTGATCCTCGGGAGGCGCACACCCCTCGTGTGCATAGGTGCGCCTTTCACCTTTTAAACCTAATCTTGTTAAACAAAGTGTTGACTTGAGTCAACTGTTGAGGGATAAAATAAGTATTGGAAGCAACATGTTTCACCTACCTTTTCCAATCCTTAACTTCGAGCATGTTAGAGAATAGGAACACACTACATGACATATAACTCAAGGAAATTCACAAGCCACATGAAATAACAAAACAGAATTTGCTCACATCACAATCAACACCAAAAGTATTCGACTACCATAAAATCCATTCCAAGAGTTTCCTATCATGATACTACATTTTCTAAGTCCAGAAACATGCCTCTGTATATGGTCCTCGTAGTCTTTTAAGTACCTTGTTTATATAAGGTGAATTGCCACTTTGAATCAACTAGAATTCACCAAATGAAAAAATTCCTCTCCTACAAAAATACACTCTTGAGTTAATACAGAGTAGTTTGGAAGTCCTCTTGAATTGAAGTTGTTTCTACCATTATCTAGCTACAAAAACAAAAACAAAAACAAACTTAGGGGGTGTTTGGTATGAGAAGCATTAAGGTAATGGAAAGGAAATATAATAGGGAGGGAAAGAGTAATAGATAGTGTTACCTTTACTAGTTGTTTGGTATCACTAATGTATCGTAAAGTATTACAACTATTCTGCTTCCTATTGTTTGGTATAGATAACTTGGAAAGTAATAGTTTTACTTTCATATAAAATCATATGCCATTTAACCAACAATGCAATAACAAAGATTAAAATTAAGCTACACTATGAATTTTACTTGACTAACTAGTAAACATACATGCATGCACTTCTGTTTTCAGCCAATCAAGAACTACAGTGGATTGTTTCGACTATGAACAGAAGCTACATTGGTATTGGAAGATTATGGGGTATGTGATCAATTAACCTTGCCTTAATTTGCTTTCAAGTAAAATTATGTCATAACATAATCGAATTCAAACTAATCAAAATACAATCTAAAAACTACGCAAAGCCAAATTTTATGGTCAAAATGAAGTAAACAACATTTTTCCAAAATTGATTATTTCAATTAATACAAATCAAAAGAATAAGCATTTTGTTGCTTAAATTGAAACTCACAACATTCTGCCATTCCTCAATCAAAACTTACACACAAGATTATTGCAAAAACAAAAAAAAACAAAAAGAAAAAAAAAATCAATCCAACAATTAAGCCATAAACTGATTCGAAATCAAATACATGAGTGATTTAAGATGAAATAGCACAAAAAACAGATCGAAAATAGCAACAAACAATTTACGAAAACAGAATGAAGCATTCAACAAAAAACTCGAACATGGAGCATACAATTTACGAAAACATAAGCATGGAGCAAACAACTTACGAAAACATAAGCATTCAACAAAAACTTCGAAATCTAGGGTTTCTTCAACTAACCTGTGATGTTCGAAGTTGAAAATTTGAGCAGTTGAAGAAAATCTAAGGAGGAAAATTCAAATTTCGAGCGAATTTAGCGGTAGCAAGAGCAAATTCTAGGGTTTATCCTGATGAAGAGGAATAAGTAGAGAAAGAAAAAAAAATTCTCATACCAAACACGCTCTAAGAGTGACTGATAGTAACAAAGGAGAGGTGGGAGATCAATACTAATTACTAAAGGAGTGAAGAGTGAGACTAGGGTTTGCGTCGTTTTTACTTAAAAGACAATCTTAATAGGGGCGTGTTTTAAATAAAAAACAATGCTAATTGTAGATTATTGATATCATATATTTAATGAACGATACTATTAGAGACTTTTTTATTATCGTTGTTAAAAGCAATAAAGAACTATTAGTAAAGTTTTTTAAAGAAATGGTACTAATAATGCGTTATTAATGGTCATTTTTCTACTCGTGATTGAAATTAAACTTGTGATTTACACTCATAAATAAATAACATTGGCGAAAAGAAATCAAACAATTGGTATTCACAGGATAAGAAGTCTATACATAATCTAGCATGTATAGAGTAAAGGACTACAATAAGAAATACTAAAATAACAATGTCTCATGGTATGCATGACTCAATATGTCTAGACAATTGATACAAAGTATAATAGGATTAAATTCATGAGTTTATGAAATCTAAAAAAAATTGATGTGAAAGCTAGTTGTGAGACCTTCATAATTTACATCAATATTTAAAGAAACAATTATTGCTTAAATTCCACAATTAAAACAACTAGACATATAACCTATACTAAAAACACTAAACTTTGTGGGGGAAAAGATTTAACAAAAAAATCAATTGAATTGTTAATCAATGAACGAAGTGTCCCAAGGCGAAATAAATTTCTATAAAACAAATTAAGTGGTTGTTATAAAATACTCATAATAGTAGATGTTCATTATACATTAATACCTATGTATATAACTCTTCATATGGTTATAGTTATTCTTCAAGTAACATCAATATGGCTAGGAATGGTAGTTCGGGGCGAGTCCGACCCTACTCCGCTCCGATCCGAGGAAAAAATCCGCCTTCGAATCCGCCTTAAAATAATCCGCTTCCGACTCCGACAAAAAAATCCAACTCCGAGGTTAAGTCGGAGTCGGAGTCAAATACTAAAAATTATCCGACAATTAATCCGACTTTGCCGGATGTCCGACTTCGACTCCGGCACTCCGCCTTTTATTTCTCTACTTATTGGGTATAATAATAATTATTATTATAATTTATTTTATATCATTATCAGTATCATTATTTCTACTAAACTAATAACACTACTATAATTTATGTATTAATGTAACTAATTATACACATATATGGCCGCTACTAAATGGTTATCAACTTATCAATAGAGATGGCAATCACTCTGCTCTGACTCCGACTGCCTCCGCTTAAATCCGAGGGAAAAAAAAATCCGCTCCGACTCCATTTAAATAATCCGACTACAATCGGAGCCGGAGTCGGCTCCTACATAATTCGACCCGAGTCCGACCCGTTGCCATCCCTAAATATGGCTTTATACATCCTTGTAAATCCTCTATGTGATAACTTCTCATTCAATGTTGACCTTTCAATACTCATAGGAAGTTACTATGTAGATGATGTATATATATATATGTTAGACATAGTGGAAGATATACAATTGAGATTACATATATTCTATATCTCCATTCATACTTTCCTACATTTTTATAACACATTATCAGCACGATAGTTCTATCCTAATTGAATCAGGTTTTGATAAACTAAACATAAAGTTGTTGTTTCCGGTGACTTTCGAAATCAAGTATATTTCGGATCACTATCAACTCATATTCATCCAGTACAAAAGGTACACAATCTAAACTAATAAGAAGTACTAATATTGTCAACACTATTATATAATATATGTATTTAGTGGATGCCCATTATACCCCTATAATTTTTCTAGGATTTTCTAGATAATAAGTTTATTATTATGTAATGAAACCCTAATTGTTTTCCATGTCTATATATATATGTACTCCCTTATGATTTATTAAGATTAATAGGAATCTATTATTTCCTAATACTCTCCTTTAAAACTCTCTTTCTAAAACACGTTATCTGCACGATTCTCTCCAAATGTTTATGAATTAATACATCATTATTAAGGTACGTGAATCATACCATATGATTTTAAACTTATTTCTTTAATTTTTGTTAAGAATCGTTATTGCAACCAACAATTTTCTCTACTAATTTTTATTGATTATTAAAATCTTTCAATATGATAGTTGATTTGATAATTTTATTGACTGTGATATAGCTCATCACTCATTAATTCTTAGAATGATATGAAAAGAAAAAAAGGCTTTGTTCTCTTCACGGGATTACAATCCCGATCCATTCCATTCCAATCCATTCCATTCCCGAGTCATCCATTCCAATCCTTTCTAATCCCGGCAATCCATTCTAATCCATTCTAATCCCGGCAATCCATTCTAATCCCGACAATATATTCTTGAAAGTTTAAATCTTAATTAAAATTAAATTCTTAATTAAACTCTTGAAAATTTAAATCTTGACGACACAATAATGTTCATAACAAATTTGCTTTTTTTTTTTTTTACTACATTTTTGTTACATAATAATTTACTGTAGATACAATATCTTTTCAAGTAGATAAAGAAGTGCTTCAATTATCCTCGTATATTTCTTCCTCCTCTATATCATCATCATCTTGGAACCTCATATTTCCAGCACACACATCTTGCCATATTTCATCTGCAATATTTGCACGAATGTCTCGCATTAACATTGTTCGTGTCGGATTAGTGAAATCTAAATCAGCTACACGTTCAATATTTTGGGGACCATGAGAAATTGGAATTCCTAACTTATCTAATCGAATGAAATTATGTAAAGTGCATGTTGCCACAATTATAGCCAATTACCATTGTTACAAAATATTAATAACTAATGATAATAATAATCCCGGCAAACCATTCTAATGCATTCTAATCCCGGCAATCCATTCTAATCCATTCTAATCCCATCCATTCCATTCCATTCCAATCCAATCCAATCCAATCCATTCCATTCCAGCCAAATCCCGTGAAGAGAACAGAGCCAAAATCAATGTTGATTAGCCGTCGTCAATAAGTTAATTTGTGTAGTAGTGTTTTGATATAATTACAATAAGAGGTCTCTTGTTGCCACTAAAAATCTTAGAAATCTACCATATTGCCGTCATTAAGAATTTTTTTTTATTTCCCATATACTACCATATTCAATTTTCTATGTAGTCTTCTATCTCTTACTCAATTATATAACAATAAATAGATAAATAAATAAATAAATAACACAATGTTTTGACTAACCAAATATCACTTATTAATCTATGATTTCATAGAATCCAATTAATCACCCCCTTATTATATTATACCCACAACAGTATACTTAAATACTCAAGAAATTATAACATAAACTCAATTTAATTATCACTTCACCACTATTATTTACTAAAACACCCGAGAAATCAACCGATGATTAACGAACCGTAGAACATGCACTTTTTTGCAAGTCATAAAATCCGAATATCCGAAATCAGTTTGGCTTCTACATGAATTTTACACAAATAAGTAATTGCATATAGGGAATATTTATTATTGTGTTTTGTTTCCGGCCCACTTGTATACATTGTTAATGATATCACCTTTTAATAATGGCTTTTTATTCCGGATTGAATGTTTCTGTGACTGAATGTATGCAAATTGTCGATTATTTGATTATTGTTGTATTCTTTCTTTGATTATTACGATTGACTAATGTTACTCGCAAAAATCATGTATATGAGGGATAGGTTGCTGATTATATTAGCTTTCTTATTGTATACTCATGTATGCTATGAGCATGATAATTAGGTATTACTATTATAATCACATCACATGCATTGTATTCATGATACATATAATTGCTTAAACCACTAGGCAATAAGATAAATACGCCAAACATTCGAATGATAAGTATTTCGGCGGCAAATAATACTCAGGAAGTGGACATAGACATATAGTCATGCAACCCTTTAGTATAAAACGATCACATATGCCACAATAATCTACCATTCTATCCTACCCATATAACTCATCTTAATTCCAAAGGTTGAAGTCTAGATTCGTACTATACATCTTCAAGGAACAATATATGCAATTTTGGTTTTTAATGGTTGTTTTAATCTTTAGGCTTATTATTTATCTAGAACTGGCATGGTTTATTTTTGTGACTTTTAATTAAAAGTTTGTATTTATAATATATGGGTACTTAGCATATATATGTTTGTATGGAGTATATAGTACTTTCATATGCGATCATGATTGATCAGCTTAATGTAAAGTTTATAATTGTAATTTATGTTGCGAAAATAATGAATTAATGAATGTGTTTATAATTGATAGTAGACATAATCCCTCATAGTTTGGTTTATGAATTATAATCTTGTTCTTGTTGTATACTCTGTATTATCCTTTATCTCGTATGAAAACTTTTATTTGATTTCAATCTATTATGCCTTTGATAAGCACGACTAATCCTAACAATTTTATCCAGACTGAAAGCTAAAATCGAAAATGTTTTATAACTATTCCACACTACTTGTTGGGTTAATTAATTATTTAATCTTTATTTATTATTAGAGCCTTTAAGTTAACTCATGTTGTGAACCTCGGATAGTTACATGAGTTATATATAGTACACACATTACTTTTATGGACCACTGTAAATGAGTTATATTAAATTGCATTATAGTTACATATATGACCATGTTATCTAATTCATTTTGGATTGTAATAATGGGTATACATATATTTCATAAAGTTAAAATTTCCCCCTCATGATTAAATTATACTTGATGTGTAGTTCATTGATTAATTTTACAATTTGGTTCGCCGAAAAAGATGACATTTGAATAGTGAAATTTGTCAAGTGGTTATATCTTCACAGGTAAAATTGTATTGATTATCTAGCCTCATTATCTTTAATATTTGCTAGTTCTAATTATTTGGAACATTATGTTGAGCATTATTTTCATAAATCTAAAATAAATTAAATTTGTTCTTTATATGATAAAAACTATATAAGTTAGAGTTTTACTTTAACTATATAATTAGATAGATATATCGCACATAACTATTTTGATAAAAGATTGTTTAAGCATATATTAGTCAAGTATTATAATCAAGTGCATCTATTGCATTCAATAATTATAAAGAACCATTGAGCATAAAATGTTGATATATATGCATCTGAAGTTCCTTAAGGTTCGTGAATCTCGTGTGTAGTATGACGCAATATATTTGACATAGAGATTCTAGTGTTTGTAAAAATATGTTGCATATATTCTCCACTATTTAAAAATATCATGTGATTCTATTTCTACAATGTCATCTAAAAAAAGTATAAATAAATAAAAGGAATAATTGATATGCTATTAGTTAGTGAATGAACGCAATGATGATGAATTATAATAAAACTTGTTCACAATCAATTAGCTAGATACACTCATTCCCAGAAGTGAATGAGAGATTGTATGATAGAAAGTATAACAAGAATATTACGTGATGGTGGTTTCTTGATTCAATATAATTCGTAAAAAAACTTATAGTTCATGAGAATTGTAAATATGAATACATTATATATATTTTAGTAAGAAATAATTTTTTTGATTTTTTTAAAATTGAGCATGACATTGTGAGAAATTAAGTTGGAAATGTATCCTTTATGCCCATATATTTGAAGGTTTTCAAAATAAAATTTGAACATTTGGGCAAGAATAATATGTAACAATTTTATAAGAATAATAATTCAATTTGCTTGATACATCCATTGCCAAAAGAATTTACGGATTAAGAGATATTTCGTATATGGTTGTATGAGATATAAATGTTGTTGGATTTATTTCATGCCTCTATATGCAAGGATTAGGGGGAGCTAGATAGTATTTATTCCATTAATTGTAAAATATATTGATGGTTAGTTTGGTACATATTGATGTGGCATGACAAGTCAGCCGCCACGTGTCAGCTTCTGAGTGGACCACGTGTCCCTATAAAGAGATGACATGGGATTGCCATGTGGCAGTGATGAGTCTGCCATGAGCGGACCCCACATGGCCACGTGTCATATCACAATTGGGCCACGAGTCCTTAAAATGCCAGCATAGGATTGCCACGTGGCAGTGATGAGTCTGCCATGAGTGGGCCCACACTGCCACGTGTCACCTTTTTACTGGTCCATTTGTAACTCTGTATCTGCCACATGTCAAGCTCTTATTCGTCAATGACAAAAAGAGCTAAAACAAACCATGGGGCCTTAAACTTCCCTTCTAAAAGCCCATTAGGCAAATGAAGGAAGATAATCAAAGAGATGATGACAAGTGTCACAATCTCAGTGGGTAAGAAATTGTACTTGAGGCTATAAATAGTCCAAAAATTCTGATAACAAGTACACTGAAATCAAGACAAAAAACACTTACTAAAAAGGGAAAACTTCTCTCTAGAACTTCTCTCTAGAATTGTTTACTTGTTGATTATTGTTCACTTACTCTCCTTCAAATACTTACTTAAGCATCGGAGGGGGAAATAATCCTACGAGGATTATTGTCCCTTTTTTGCAGGTACTTGGAGGGTACGTCAACAGGCAACCATCCATTCACGCGTCCAGTCTACGCAGCGAATCCTCACAGTCCCTACCCCACCTCATTGCTTTAGCAACAACACATATAAGGATTTATTAAATAGAGGTGGCCACATGATATTAAATATACTAATGATATCATTATGAAGATGAATATACTGAATTTCATTGATTATACACCACTCACATGTGTTTTAATTAAATTATATGTCCTAGAAGGACAATGTGAGTTGCTAATGAATATAGAACACACCTGAAGTGTGGTAGACAATTGAGTTTCTAAAGACAAACATGGTAAATTGATATGTCCAAGATATAAAGAATACTCCGAAGAGTATAAAATGTACAACAAACAACAGCATGTATCATGATAATAATCAATGCTCTAGCAGAGTATGAGTGATTATTGGATAAGTATTATCTTGCCAAATAAGAAAGAACATGATGAGGCTATCGCACACCTATCAAAAATAAACCTAACCACTCTAACTAATATAGCTAGGGAAGTAGGGATCGAATCCACAAGGAAGCAATTAAACCTATTAGTTCTAAAAAGTCTAAACTGTGCAAAGGGCCTTGAGTGACAATTGTGACCAGAAAATAACTAAATATAATGAGCTAAATTGATTAAGATTTAATTAATGACTAAACCTAGAAATCGATTCACCACAGATTTATCACGAATTGCATACAAAAATAATTAGATTATCAATTTCCTTGAATTAAGGTCCACTAATTCTCTCGAATCTAGTCCCTTCAAAACTCCTCTAATGGATGTCGCTCACTTAGACTCGTTTTGCCTATTATCCTTATGATCTAATTGTGGTAATCTTACCTCTCGGCATCGATTTCAACAATATCAAACTAACAACTAAACCTGGCCAGTATTTAATTGAAAGCAATAACAATTGACAATAGGAATTCAAGCACATTAATAGTTAAACTATATTTATGAGCAAAACATCACCAATTAATCCATGGATCCCCTAGTCTAAAAATTCACTACAACAACAGCATTTTAGCGACGGAAAAATTTCGTCGCTAAATACTTAAATTCCGTCGGAAAAAAGCTTTGCGACGGAATTCCGTCGGAAACTTGCGTCGCTAATCCTTCGCCGCAAAATTTTAGGTTTTCCTACGGAATTTCCTCGTAAAACTTTGCGACGGAATTTTCCCTCGCAAACAAATTTGCGACGGAAATTCCGTCGCAAATTTGCGAGGGAATTTTCCATCGCAAAAGTCAGCTTTGCGACGGAATTTAACGTCGCAAATTTGCGAGGGAATTTTCCATTGCAAATTTGCGACGGAATTTTCCATCGCAAAATTCAGATTTGCGACGGAAAATTGCGATGGAAATCCGTCGCAAATTTCGATGGAAAATTCCGTCGCAAATCTTGCAAATTCCGTTGGAAAATTCCTACTTCCGACGGAAAATTCCCTCGCAAACTAGTGCTCAATTTGCAACCATTTAATTTTCCATTTGTTTTGCGACGATAATTTCCGTCGCAATAGTTTTACGAAATTCTTATATGACAATTTGCATATTTCCATCGGAATTTTGCAATTTCTTTCTAAAAACAAAGACTACTTACAACCCTAATTTATACCTGCAAATCTTTATGTGACCAACACCATTTCCATTCTGTTGCGATGTGATACATTCCATCGCAAACTATTTAAAACATAAAATAAATTAATTTCGGTCTTACAGCTCCCATAAAATACTACCATAACAAGTTTAACAATAATAAATTGCGATGAACTAAACTATATATCATGAAATACAAGAGGCCTAGGTAACTAAACTGGAGTGCCTTCACCTGCGCCACTACCCGAGTCATCTCTGGGGTCTCTACGACGACTCTGGAACGGAGACACAGTCAGTGCCGAATCCCTGAATCCGACTCATCAGCTCCTCCATATGCTCTCTGTTTCTCTGCTCCATTGCGGCCATCTCTGCTTGCATCTCATTCCTGACCTCCTCTCAACCTCCTGCCTTAACTCATCACGAATCTGGGTCCTGATTTGCTGCTGGAACTCTTGCATCTGGGTTATCACATTCTCTACCCTCTTGTCAAAAGTTGCTTATTTGTGAAACGACAGAGGGAGTGTACTGTTGTGACGATCCACACGCCTGAACGACCCGTAGTAAAGCTCAGCACCACTACCAAGACCTTTGACGTGACCTTCTTTGCTGCGCCCTGCTGCCTCCCAAACATCTCATTGGCGTCTTTGGAGTTTCCGCATTGGATGAATCCTCAACCTGGTTCTGATATGTTTCCTACAACATGAACTTGATTGAAACAAACATAGTAATAGACGAATACACATAGACAACTAAAAAATGACTCCAAACACCTGAAAATGCGTGTTTACTTGCCTATTTCATTACCGTCTCTTCCATTCAGCTTAAAAGTAGCTAACATCAATACTGCATATTTAAGAGTGTCTATTTTTTAATTTGTTGAAATATGGCATTATGTCCGTTACGGGCTGAAATTCACTCAAAAAAGATCCAAATCACTATAAGTGGGTATATAATGGCCAAGTCACATTTGTTCTTCATTTAAGCTTATAATCATGTAATACATTCCTAAATCAAGTATTTACAAGTGTTTAAGGCATCAAGTTAAGGTAAAAGTCAACTTCCAAGTGTTTTGAGCTCAATGTGACCCAAATGACTCCAAACACCTACATGCCTGTTTACTTGCCTATTTCATTACCGTCTTCTTCCATTCAGCTTAAAAGTAGCTTTAACAATCATATACTGCATATTTAGAGGTGTCTATGTTTTTAATTTGTTGAAATGTGGCATTATGTCCGTTACGGGCTATTCACTCAAAAAGCTCCAAAATTATATACCACAATTGCTTGGGCTTTGGAGTTGGCTGGCACCTTTCCTTTCCCCGGACTCCTTGAAATGCGTACGCTGAGCAGGTCTACTGGGGTTGGTAGCTTGCCATCATTCTGCTTTGCCTGCACATGTGACAGAGTCGAATAGTGTAAAAGTAAAATCGTATAAATTATTAACTTTCAATACGAAAAAATGAAAAGATTTCATTATTACCATCTTCTCTTGCATGTTGCAACGTTGAGATGGAACCTGAAAGTGGGTGGGTTCAATGGGGTTCCCATCGAGCCACCTCTCCTTTTCTTCTTGTTCTGAGCACTTCTTCCTTGTAAGTTTTCATCTTCTTTAACCACACAGCCACATAGCCTTGGTGACATCCTCAGTGACCCATTTAGGCTTAGCTCCATTCATCGAGTGGGTGACGTGTAGAACATGTCACGCAATCGATTTCCAAGCTTGTAACGAATTGTTGTCTAACTTGAGTTCCAACTGAGGATCCCAAGTGCATTGCCTTCTGCGATTCAATCAAATGTAGTTATCATACTCAATGTCAAACAAAGTGTAAAACCAAGTGTTTAATTTACTTAAAACAATTTATACCCCAAACACGTCCTCCACCAGTGACTTTTGGTGGCATCATCACTTCCTTGTAATTTCTCCAAGGGGGTTGTAGTATCCTGAATCGTTTGCGTTATCAACCTCTTAACCTTATCATCTTCAAACCTGAACCACAACAAATTTAGATAATTGTTTAACGAAATGAAAGACAGTTGCAAACAAATTACAACAATGCGTGTCGAACATATGCATCTGAAACTGTTACCACAAACGAAGTAGGGTCCAACACCAGCCTCCTGACTCATCTGTCGCTTGACCTGATTCTTGCGCCGAGGGTAGTCATGGTGGTTCACCTGAGTGTTGAACCTCTATCTGAATTTGACCATGATGATCCTGTGTCACGTTGCCACTCGCTGTTATTGCGTGACTCCCCCAAGTTGATCACGGTACAATAATATTTGGAATACCTTTTTTCCCTTCTTCTTTGTGCATCTCGATGCAGTACCGCCGTCCATGAATACCTATTCAATTTTAACCACTATTACACACATACATATGAGTGACAATTTCATTAGGGACGAATCTGCACAATACATGAATCTGAATACTAACAGAATGCAAGATAAAAGCTCTGCTGTGAAAACTAATAAAACAACAATACACATTTTCATTTCATGTAAATGGATCTCCAACAAGCGTTCATTACACGTAATGACAACAACAATGGCTCAATACCTAAGCTAATAATCATCTTATTCCAACACTTGCACTACATGAATGAAATAAGGTAACTATTCACTGCTATGATCTGTACTATATCCGTCACTACTGTCATCTAGGTATACAATGGTGTCGTCCTCTTCTTCTGAATCGCTTGAGCTCAGTTCAGATTCATCATCGTCATCGTCT
>PYUH01004047.1:490361-524332 GCA_016808085.1 Suaeda aralocaspica
CTACTCTCATTACCCAACCCATTGTAGAATGATTGAACCAGAAACCATTTCTCAAGCCCATGATGAGGACACATTCTCAATAACTCTTTAAACCGTTCCCAAGCATCATAAAGTGACTCATCTGTCTCCTGATTAAACTTAGTAGTTTGGCTCCTCAATAAAGCAGTTCCCTGTGGTGGATAGTACTTCCTCTGAAAAGCAAGAGCCAAGTCCTCCCAACAAGTAATTGTGGCCATATTAAGATCATTCAACCAGGTCCTAGCCTTGTCTTTCAACGAAAATGGGAACATTCTTCTCCTAATGTAGTCCTTAGAAACGTTCATTTGCTTGATAATATCACAATATTGAAGGAAATTCTGCAAATTTAAATTCGANGAAATTCTGTAAGTGTAAGTTCGGATCCTCCTTCAATGTCCCTGAAAACTGATTTCGTTCAACCATATTCACAAGAGCCGGTTTCAGTTCAAAATTAGCAGCATCGGTATCAGGTACTGAATAACCTCCAGCCATAGACTCCGTACTAGGCAAGGAATAGTCTCTCAATGAACGGGCCGCAGGTGGCGGTGGTGGAGGTGGTGGTCCTCTACCCTGTCCTTCTACTTCGGCAGCCATTTTGACCTCTAAACACCCTTCAAACAACGGGTTGAACGTGAACTCAAAAAACTGAGATAAATCAGAAATAGTTTCCTCCACGGATCGGGGAAGAAAAATTCGGCGTCTACTACGTCTCAACCGCTTCAAAAATACTCGCTCGGGCTCAGGGAAAATGAAAGTATCAGGCTCGTGGTCATTTTGCATAACCTATGAACCTGCACACAATGGAAACTCCGAGCAAAGATAAAGAACTGTCTCAAAGAACCAAAAGTTCTTGAGACTAAGGAAAAAAAAAGAAACATTATAAACACCGACTAATAAATTAAAAATTGCCTCCCCGGCAACGGCGCCAAAATTTTAATGAGGCAAATCGCACACCTATCAAAAATAAACTTAACCACTCTAACTAATATAGCTAGGGAAGTAGGGATCGAATTCACAGGGAATCAATTAAACCTATTAGTTCTAAAAAGTCTAAACTGTGCAAAGGGCCTTTGAGTGACAATTGTGACCAAGAAATTAACTAGAATTAGAGCTAAATTGATTAAGGAATTTAATTAATGACTAAACCTAGGACATCGGTTCACCACAGATTAACCAACGAATTGCACACAAATAAATAATTATATTATCAATTTCCTTGAATTAAGGTCCACTAATTCTCTCGAATCTAGTCCCCTTCAAAACTCCTCTAATGGCTCTCGCTCACTTAGACTCGTTTTGCCTATTGTCCTTATGATCTAATTGTGGTAATCTTACCTCTCGGCATCGATTTCAACAATATCAAACTAACAACTAAACCTGGCCAGTATTTTATTGAAAGCAATAACAATTGACAATAGGAATAAAAGCACATTAATAGTTAAACTAATATTTATGAGCAAAACATCACCAATTAATCCATGGATCCCCTAGTCCTAGAAAAGGAACTACTCACTCATAATTGAAGAAACAAAAACTAAATCAATAAAAGTAATTAAAATACTAAACATGATTAAACTAAACAAAACTAACAACAACCAAGAAATTAAATCTAAACACAAAACTATTAAAACTAAGAGCATAAATTGAAAATAATAAGAAACATAACTAAGAACAAGAATTAAGATTGAAATAGAACCTGAATATTATTGATTGAATGATTGATAAGAATTCTACACTTTGAGAGAAAACTAGGGTTCTAAAGTCAAAAGAGGCGTAAATGACTAATTAGGAGACTAAACACTTAAGTACTTAGGCTAAACAAGGGGAAAAACACGCGAAATTAAGTCTTTAGAGCCACCCGCCCGGAGGGTCCGAGCGTGCAGCCTTTATCCGGGCGCACAGCTTCGGTCCGGGCGGATGGCATGTTTGCCTTCGTTCCTCGGTTTTTGCTCTTTCTTCCTTAATTGCTTCTTTAATTCTTCGTTTTAACACTCCTAGTCTTCGGTTAAGCTTCTCAAATGACTTCAACTCTTCACTAACTTCTTCAAGTGCTTCAAAAGGCTCCNCACTAACTTCTTCAAGTGCTTCAAAAGGCTCGGAAAACAACGATAAATCATCGATTCCTGTAAAATCTAATAAAAAGCACAACAAACACTCGAAATAGCAAAAGTTAGTAGAAATGGCTCAAAAGAGCCGTATTAGAGCTAAAAATCACTCGGGATCGAGGGTAAAATACGTATAAAATATCAACTTATCAAACTCCCCCAAGCCAAACCTTTGCTTGTCCTCAAGCAAACAACTAAGCAAACAATGACTTCACCCCTTTAACTTTGCAAAACAAGATTAACCCAAGCAATTCCGAGCATGCAAGATCCTCAACCAACCCATCAAAATCCCTTGACCGCCATCCACTCAAATCAAAATCAATAAGCCAACCATGTAAGAAATAGAAGTCGATGACTAGAGTAGCTCACTCGGTGTCACTCCACACATAAAATTGAGCACAGATAATGAAGCTCACCCTTAATCCCAAATAAGGATGCAAATGCAATAAGTGTTTAAATGCAAAATTTGAGAACCCAAACCCACATCTCACACCTCATGCAAGTGTTTAAAGGTAGTCACTCAATCCTAGTATGAATGTCGACTCGAAATGCAAATAATACTCCCTAGCTTTGGCAATTGACTCAATTCACAAGAACTAAAAACATGCACATGCCGATCAAAAAGGTCTTTATAAGCTTGTAACGTGGCTAGGGTGATGGGTAGGATAGAATTTGGGATAATGTGGTGGTAAATGCGGGCTATACGCATGTAGCAATCAAAAATCAAAATCAACATCTCCAACATCAACTCCAACATCAAGCCAATTCTCATAGAATCACATCACACCATAAAACTTTACATTTCAACTACTCCAAATATTCCAAGCCTTTTCTTTTTCAACATCTTTTCAATTTCTTTTTTTTTTCTCATTTTTCATTTCTTTTTTTCTTTTTTTTTTTCAACTTTCAATTTTTTTTTTTCAACTTAGGCTCACGACTCTTAATGACATGTCAAAGACAAAATCATCACACATACATAACTAGGCCAATAAAAGATGTATAACATTTTAATTCTTCATTAAACTAGCCTAGACATTGGTATGCAGAGCCTTAATGTGAGACCTATTATTAAACTTTAACAACAACCTTTTCACTTGAAACCTATATGCTATGCCTTTGATTCAATAGGAGTAAGATTGAATACCTTAAGACCTCATATCCCTCATGATTTCTTAGTAAGATTAATGTTGGATGATAATATTTTGTTGTTTTTATTTTTTATAACAATCAGTGATCTATTAGACAATAGTGAGTGATGCTCATTGCACGAAACATGGGATTAGATGTGATATCTTGATGCTCTGTCTCTTATTTGAAAACGGAAAAATATGATGGTGTATCCATTTACTTGGGTGTGTAGGTGGGGAGATTGTTTGGGCTCTAAATTTGTTGCTTATTTACTTAGTTTGTTAATTTACAGCAGACGACGTCGCTAGTACCCTTAGATTCATAGTTACTATACCGGATCTACTCAACAAGGTGCATGCTATTAGATGACTTGTAGGTTGTGAAAAAGGAGGAAAATTGGAATACAAGATGGAGCTTAGTGAGGGACCAAACTGTAATTAAATTTCAAAGTTAAGAACAACGGAGTATTTATTCTTTTAAGAATGAATAATAAGCATGCAGAACTTATACATTCTGCGTCCAATAGTTTGAACTTATTACAAGCTTAAATATTTTATGAGTTTGGCTTCCTCTTATTTAAAACAGGATGGCCAGCACCTGGACTGTGTCTAGGCTTAGTAGGCCTGTAATCATCTACACCTTCATGGAGATGCACTAAGTCAGGATATCTGCCTTGTTGTGACGTAATTTTGTTTGAATTGCTTACATATAAATGACCGACTCCAGGACTGTCCCCTGGTTTTGTTGGTCGGAAACCATCTGTGCATCTTTCACTAAGACAATATCCAGTTCCCTGTGCAGCAATTTTGTCTGTGTTTAGATGGCCAACACCATGACTGCTAGCAGGGGATGGTGGTTGAAAATCATATGTAGATAACATTGCTGAATCACTGAAAAAAGCGTTAGGTGTTGCTGAATCATAATGTATGAGGTTGTAAGTTTTGTTATTGAGTTTCTAGGTTGCCTTTAATTTTCTTCTCTTTAGGTTAACTTCTTTCTAGCATGTCATGACTTGTTTTTTGACTGCTAAAGCTTCATTATGTCAATGGTTGAGATCATTTCAGCTTGTGTACTAAATTTTTGAGGTTTTGTTGCCAATTGGCACAAAATCTATTTGATATTAAAGGCATAAAATTGGTTTTTACTATGATATACAAGCAATTCTATCTTTTAGCAAAGAATGTTAAATTTACCCAGGATATAAGTTGGCGTACTGTTGGCATTGAAGTAATGAAGTCTTTTGACTTCATGCTATGCTACAAAGTATGAAGGCTTGTTTGGGCATGGTTTTGTTTTAGTGCAGTGCTAGTTTGTTTTGGGGTTTTGTGCAGACTACAGAATGCAGTGATAATGCAAACTGCACAATATAACACAGAAGACTTGGCAAGTTTTGACACTTAAACTGAATGAATCAAGGCATACATAGTTGCATACTTATATAGTACTAGCTAGCATACAATATGAACTGCACTAAAAACAAAAAGAGAGAAATAAAGTGGAATTGGGACTTTATTTTTTAATGAGTGTTTTTAATGTTATTGAAGTTGCAAAATGAAGGAAATTAAAGTAATCACTGACATTTAGAAGTAAATTAAAATTGAAATTGAAATAAAAACACCTTTGTTAAAAACCTTGAATTGGTCTAATGTTTTGTACTGTAATTCCCATATTAAATTGAATAGTGAATTGAAAGTTTGTGTCTTTCAGACATAAAGTCGAACATTTGGTGTACAATTCAAGGTGTTTTTTAAGGTTAGATTTTGATCATTATTTTAAGGTGTTGTTATTTAGATTGATCTGACTTGATTAGTTAAAATTAAAGCAGTTTAATTCCTTAATTAATGTGATGCAATGCTGTAAAATTATAGCATATATATATGACATATTCTGTTTAATTTATGAGTTTTTGCCCAAATTATGGTGTAAGGAGTATGATTGAAGTCTAATACATTTATTTTGTTTTTTTTTTCGTGAACATTTAAGTTAAGTCAGGATTTTTTTTTGCATGTATCAGATACATAATCTGATATGCTTCTGATATATGCTTCGTGAAAAGTTTAAGTAATCTGATATGCTTCGTGGCAATTTTTAATTTTGTTGTTATGCTTCTGAGAAATTCAGTTTTTTTTTTTTTTAATGGGGTGGGGCTGTAGCTGGTTGTAACTCTGGTGACTGAGCAGGGTCTTCTCAGTTGTCCTGTAGGTTTTGGTTGTTTTGTGGTGTAGAAGTGGTGTTTGGGGTTGGTGCTGTTGTTTTGTTGCTGGTGCTGCTGCTTTGTTCTGCAGTTTTTACTAAGGCTGTTTTGCTGGTGCTGTTTGCTTTGTTTGGTGGTTGTTAGTTTCTTGGCTGTTAGGGTTCAGTGGAGGGGTACTGCAGGTTTTTGTTCATGTTTTTGGTGCTTAGTGCTGGTTGTTGGTTGAAGTGAGATTGTTTTAGGTAGGGGTGTGCAAGATTTTACGGTTCCGAATTTCCGGTCCGAAATTTTCCGATTCCGTTCCGAAAAATCGGAATTCCGATCAAGTTTTTTGAGAATCGGAAAAACCGGACCGGATTTCCGGTTTTTAAAACCGGAAATCGGACCGGAACCGGAATAGGATTTTCAAAAATCGGAATTCCGGATTTCCGGATTAAAAAAAAAAGGTTGCCTTAGCTGCTGAAGTGCTGAGTAACTGCCTTCTCAATTCTCATTTCCTTTTTTTTAAACCTAAATCTCTCAACTTCTCAGCTTCTTCCCATTCCTTTCTCAAAACCCTAGCTTCTTCCACCGGCCCGCCGGCCCGCCGGCCATCTTCCATCCGCCGACCGCCGTCGCCAAAAGTAAGTGTATTTCAAATTTTCAATCGTTCTTATTTTACTGCTATCGATTTTATTGTTCAATCGATTTTACTCAATCGATTTTATTGTTCAATCGATTTTACTCAAGCAATAAAAACGAATTAAATCGATTTACTGCTATCGATTTTAATTCGATTTTATCGTTGTAAATCGATTTACTGCTATCGATTTTATTGTTGTAAATCGATTTTAATTCGATTTGGTACTCAAATACTCAATCGTTTTTGGTACTCAAATACTCAATCGATTTGGTACTCAAATACTCAATCGTTTTTGGTTAATTGGTTTTTAGATTCGATTTCATTATTGTTCAAACTGGAAGTTTGATTTTTTCATTTTACGTGTCTTTTGGCCGATTTACTGCTATATTTTTTCACAATATAATGTGATTTTATAAGTTTAGTATTTTGGATAATATCATGTTCTGAATTTATGTCTGTATTTTATAAGTTTAGTATTTTCACAATATCATGTTCTGAATTTATGTCTGTATTTTGGATAATATCATGTTATGTCTGTATTTTTTTTTGTTTGTTTTTGGAATTGATACAGCATTACAGATTTACAGTACAGCTTCTCAATCTTAAGCTAGTTACATCACTTGCATGCATGGCTTTGCTTCTTGATCTCAGAATGTAAAATTTAGTTCTGAATTCGTTTAATTATCAATCTGAATTTCAACTATCACTTGTAATTTAGTTCTGAATTCGTTCTGAATTCTTGATCTTAATTCGTTTAACTTGTAATTTAGTTCTGAATTTCTGATTAATTATCAATCTGAATTTCAACTATTAATTTCTGATGTTTATTATTGTGTTTAATTATGTTTATTATTGTTCTAAAGTATTAATTATCAATCTGAATTATCAATCTAATTATGTTTATTATTGTTTCTTCTGAATTTCTGAATTCTGACTATTAAATATTAATTATGTTTATTATTTTGCCATACATGTTTATTATTCTTCAATTCTAAATTAGTTTACCTTGATGTTTTTAGTGTCATCAAGTATCAATGATAATGTTCAAGTTGATGACTTCTTGAACAACCAAAATACGGAGGATCACGTCCAACAATCTAGTTCATCGGCGGAAGAACCATCAAAAAAGCGCCAGAATAAAAGGAGGAAGCGTTCAACCTTGTCTGGGAGCAAAGATAGCACAACCATTGAGCGCAAAAATCGATCCATATGGTGGAATCACTATGATAAAATCAGTTATGATCCTCCCATTGCTGAATGTAAGTATTGCAATGCTCATGTTGGTTGTGATAGTAAAAATGGCACTGCTCCCTTGTCAAATCATATTAGAAGATGTAAAAAGTATCAACCCAATATTGATATGAGCCAAAAACGAATTGACTTAGAGACCAAAACATGTATGAATTCTGATGGAACCACTCAAACTTACACGGTTCCAAAACTTTGGCAATTTGATCATGATTTTTGTAGACAAGAGCTTGCTAAAATGATTATTGTGGATGAGTTGCCATTTGCTTTTGTTGAGCGTGAAGGTTTTCGTGCATTTTGTAAAGCTCTAAATCCTCAATTTCTTCCTCCTTCACGCACTACAATTACTAGAGATTGTTATGCTCTTTTTCTTCAAAAACGAAATGAGTTGAAAGATGTGTTTAAGAATCTAAAATCTAAGATTTGCTTGACTACTGATTGTTGGACTTCTAGTCAAAACTTAGGTTACATGTGTTTGACAGCTCATTTTATTGATGATGATTGGGTTTTGCATAAGAGAATTATTAACTTTTGTCCTATTGCCGGCCATTCTGGGGCAATCATTGGTAGAACTGTTGAGAAATGTTTGAATGAATGGGGTTTAAAGAACATTTTGACTGTAACTGTGGATAATGCATCTTCTAATGATCTTGCAATTGAATACTTAAGGAGAAGGCTTAACATTTGGGAGTCTAGTGTGTTGGATGGTCAATATTTGCATATGCGATGTGCGGCTCATGTATTGAACTTGATTGTGAGAGAGGGTTTGAAAGAACTTGATTTTTCAATTCTGAAAATTCGTGCTCTAGTTAGGTATGTTAGATCTTCACCCGCTAGACTTTTAAAATTTAAAGAATGTATAAAGGAAGAAAACTTAGAAAGTAGAAGTCTTGTTTGTTTGGATGTCGAAACAAGGTGGAATTCAACATTTCTAATGCTTGAATCTGCTATAAAATTCAAAAAGGCTTTTGATTGCTTGCTCATGAAAGATTCTAATTGTTTTAAAGAAATGAAAAAAATTGGTGGTGGTCCAAGCGAAGATGATTGGAAGAGAGTGGCCTCTTTGTTGCCTTTCTTGAACATCTTCTATGATGCAACATTGAGGTTATCAGGTTCTCGATATGTCACATGCAACTCTTATGTGCATGAGATTTATGGAACTAACTTGATGATAAAGAGTAACTTAGTAGATGAGGATGAAGGTATTAAGAGCATGGCTAAAAACATGAAAGAAAAGTATGAGAAATATTATGGCAATGTTGAAAACATTAATGTCTTAGTGTTTGTGGCTGTCATTTTAGACCCTCGTCATAAAATGAGTTATGTTGAATGGATGGTCAATGATAATTATGAAACAACAAAAGCTAATCTTTTGACCTCTAAAATTAAGCTTGTTTTAGACTCTTTTTTTCACTATTATGCCGCTTCCATGTCACAACCAAAGAAAACTCAAGCATCTACCTCTACTTCTACTTCATCTACTTCTACCTTTACTCAAGATGTTGATAAGACTAGGACTAGAGGGTTGCGGGAAAAAATTAACCTTGAGGAATTGATGACATCAAAGTTTCAAAGGGACACGGGTTGTATGGAAACTAGTGAGACAAAATCTGAGTTAGAAAAGTATCTACAAGAAGCAAAAGAGCCAAAGAGTCAAAATTTTGATATCCTAACATGGTGGAAAGATCAACAAAAAAGATATCCTATTCTTCACAAGATGGCTAAAGATGTGCTTGCCATACCTGTTTCTACCGTTGCATCGGAGTCGGCTTTTAGTATGGGGGGTCGTGTGCTTGACGATTTCCGAACTTCGTTGACTCCAAAAATGGTTGAAGCTTTAGTTTGCTCAAATGATTGGCTACGTACTTCTCTTATGCCACTAGTGATTGAAGACAACTTGAAAATGTTGGAAGAAATGGAAGAAGGTTGGTTTCATTTTACATTTTTTTGTTTTAAATATGTTTTTTTTATATATATTTTAAATTTACAATATTAACTATTAAGTGTTAACTCTACTTGATGTTAAATGTTGATGGAGTTGCTTATGTTTCATTGTTTTGTAGGTTTGAAGGATTTAACTTTGGAGCAACCGGAAATCATAATAGATGAGACAATAGATATGATAGTGTGATGAACTTTGAAGAAACCTTAAGTTTGCTTTTGTAGATTTGTTGTAATTCTTAATTTCTTACCCCATCCTTTAGTTGACGTGGTTGTAATTTGTTTTCCCTTCCCCTTTGAACTTTATATTGTAATACAAAACTTTGTGGACTTTGTTGATCCTTGTATGGCAAATTGTAATTTGACATGATTGAGAACTTGAGACTTAACTCACTTAAGGACTTGAGATTTGGAGTTGAAATTGTGGACTTTATTGAGCCTTGCATGGCAAATTGTGGAGTTTAACTTGTAATTTTTGTTGCATTATTCATTGTAATTTTTAGGAAACTTGCTTAGTTGTTTTACTGCTCAAAAACAACATTATTTGATTAGGATTTATGCTGCAAAAATTAAACTTAAAACAAGGGAAAAAAAAAATGAAAATCAATGAATTCGGAACCGGAATTCCGGTTTTCCGATCCGGAAAAACCGGATATCCGGATTTCCGGAAATCCGGTTTTTCCGGACCGGAATCGGAATAAATTTTCCCATTCCGGAAAAACCGGATATCCGGAAATTCGGACCGGAATTTTTCCGGTTTCCGGATTTGAACAGCCCTAGTTTTAGGAGCACTAAATTTTGGACTTTTGGGCTTCACCTAACATGAATAAATGATTGCTTCGTGAGATTTGGACTATGTATTATGTAATGTTGTAGTAAATTGTTTTGTCTTTGGTTTTTTTAAATATTTAAATATTATTTATTATAATTATTTTGCTCTGTGTTTTGACTTTTGATATTGCTATGTTGATCTTTATTCTATAGTCGGAGCATGTTATATAATTAACATTTACATTCGGCTGTGTAGCTAAAAGATTGTTCATCGTTGATCTATCAAGCTATAAAAATTATACATTTTGCTTGCACTCACAAGCGTTTATTTTACTGATTCAGTCTACAGAAGAACAATTAGAACACTGATAGGGATCAGAACACAAGCTGCAGAATATCTGTTTGTTACAACCAAAAAGAACAGTTGTGACTACCACAAGTAGAGGTAGACGTGTGCAGCTGTGTGTGGTTCCGTCACCAAAGGATATTTGGTAAGTGTTGCTAATTCTTACTCTTTACATTCAGTTTACTCTTAGCTACTCTCAAATTCAATTTGGATTCTAGCGCAGTGAAATATCGCTCGGATTCTAATGAGGAATTAATCTTTTGCCCTTGTCGTGATTGTGATAATATAAAGAGATGGGTCGATGTTAAGATTATTGAAAACCATTTGTTGAGTGTTGGGTTTACAAATAACTACCAGGTTTGGTACTACCATGGTGAAAACGTGGTTTCTATGGACACCAATGAATTTCATGTGGATGATGAGGTTGTTGGGGATGATATTAACGATGTTCATGAACCCATACAAGGTGATCAAAATGAAATGGAGGAGATGATGGGTGCGATGGGTGACAATGAGAATGATCAACCAAAGATGTTGGATGATTTAAAAAAAGCCGCAGAGACACTTGTTTCTAGTTCTTCTAAGTATTCTAAGTTGTCTGCAACCTTGACACTATTTAACATCAAATCTAAGAGTGGATGGAGTAGTGAGAGCTTCGATTGGTTGTTGGAAACCTTAATGGACATGTTTACAGCTGATTTGCCTAAGTCCACCTATTTCGCTAATAAATTGATGAATCCATTAGGCTTAGGGTATACAAAGATAAATGCATGACCCAACGATTGCGTGCTCTTTCAGAAGGAGTATGAGAAGTTGCAATCTTGTCCGATTTGTGGAGAATCGCGTTACAAGCGAGAGGGTGCAACCCCGGACGCGTCGAATTGGCCTCCAGCTAAGGTTTTATGGTATCTTCCTATCATACCTAGGTTTAGAAGACTGTTTTCAATGAAGAAAGATGCTAAAAACTTAGTTTGGCATGCTGAGGAAAGAAAGAAAGATGGTTTAATTCGACATCCGGCTGATGGCGAACAATGGAAGAACATTGATAAAGAATTTCGAGCCTTTGGTGAAGAGCCTAGGAATTTGAGACTTGGTTTAAGCACAGACAGGATGAACCCCTATGGTACTTTGAGCAGCACACACAGTACATGGCCAGTGTTGTTGACCATATATAACTTGCCTCCATGGTTGTGCATGAAGCGCAAGTACATCATGTTGTCACTCCTCATTTCGGGTCCGAAACAACCTGGACATGACATAGATGTGTACTTAGCGCCTCTAATTGATGACTTGAAACTGTTGTGGCATGAAGGTGTGCCAATGTTTGGTGCCCATACGAATACAAATTTCACACTAAAGGCAATGCTTTTTTGCACAATCAATAATTACCCAGCATATGGTAACTTGTCGGGATATAAAGTAAGATCGGAGCAAGGATGTCCAATATGTGAAGAAGACATGAAGCCAAAGTATCTTAAACATTAGGGAAAGAATGTCTTCATGCATACTGGGAGGCACTTACCATGGTTTCACCCTTATCGAAGGATGAAGTCTCAATTTAATGGGGAGACTGAGCATGGGATTGCAAGAAGGCCACTCAGCGGAAAACAAGTTTATGATCGAATAAAAGATGTGAAAACACAATTTGGTAAAGGTCATCATCAACCTTCAAAGAAGGGTGAACTATGGAAAAAAGTTTCCATACTTTGGGATCTTCCATATTGGAAACACCTAGTTGTTAGACAGAAAAAATGTTTGTGATGCACTTGTGGGGACGTTGTTGGATACTCCAGGGAAAACCAAAGATGGTGTAAGTGTTCGTAAAGATATGATGGAAGACAACATTCGACCTAAGCTATGGCGAGAGTACAATGCAGATGGAACCAAAGCCTTTTTACCTCGAGCTTGCTACACATTGTCACGAGATGAGAAAAGAAGGTTTTGTGAGTGCTTGTATGGAATCAAGGTTCCAACTGGTTATTCATCCAACGTACGACGTCTTGTTTCAATGACTGATAAGAGATTGATTGGCATGAAATCGCATGATTGTCATGTCTTGAAGCAGGTCTTCCTACCTATTGCTCTTCGTGGTCTTATGTCAAAACATGTTAGGCATGCTATACTGAAGTTGTGTTTATTTTTTTAATAAAATATGCAAAAAAGTTATGGATCCTAAGGAACTTGACATGATGCAAGATGAACTGATTGAAACACTTTGTAAGTTTGAGATGTATTTCCCACCTTCTTTTTTTGACATAATGGTTCATCTCATAATGCATATAGTACGTGAAGTTAAGGAAGTGGGTCTTGTTTTCTTGCGGTGGATGTACCCATTCGAGAGATACATGGGGTTTTTGAAAGACAAAGTAAGAAATCCAGCAAAACCAGAGGCCAGTATAGTTAGAGGTACACGGCTGAGGAGTGTTCGAATTTTTGTGCTGTGTTTCTAGCTATGGGTCAAGTTATGGGTAAATCTCGTCATGAGGGGAGAATTGAGGGGTATGGTACGGTGGGTCACAAGCAGATCAAACCTCGTAGTGAAAGATTTCATCAAGCACACCAGTGTGTTCTCCAACACCTATCTGATGTCCACCCTTATGTTGAAAAACACTTGGCTTATTTGAAAAGCAAAAATTTAAAATACTCTTCATTTACGATAATGCAAGAGCACAACCGTACATTTGCCGAATGGTTTCAAAACCAAGTTTATTTAGAGATGAATGTGCCTAATCATAATATCTCTGATACAATAGCGTGTCTTGCAAGGGGTCCTTAATCTATTGTTTCTTCTTTCCAAGGCTATGATATTAATGGCTTTTGCTTTTCCACCAAAGTCCAAGATGACAAGGGTGTTCACCAAAATAGTGGTGTTGTTGTTGTCGCATCTTCTATTGAATATTCAACTTCTAAGGATATTAGACCAATTAATGCAACGCAATCGTATTACAGAGTTATTGATGAAATATGGAAGCTTGATTATTTAGATTTCAAAATTCCATTATTCAAATGCAAGTGGGTGGACAATCGTCGTGGTTGCAAAATAAGTGAGGAAGGGATGACTTTGGTGGACTCGACCCGATTCAGTGACACAGATGAACCCTTTGTATTAGCTTCGCAGGCAAAACAAGTGTTCTACATTGTAGACAATGTTGATCATCAATGGCGTGTCGTTGTACAAGGAAAGAGAAAAATAGTTGGTGTTGATGAAGTGGTTGATGAGGAAGAGTATGATAAGTTTGACGATACTCCTCCTGTGTATACTGCGGTGAATCCTTTAGAGGATGGAGAAGATATTGTTGATGATGAAGTGTATGATCGTGAAGAAGGCAATGTTGTTGATGTCCAACAATGACATTGACATCATTTTGGTATAACTTAGATTCTTAGTTAATTGCAATATAATGTTTTTTTAATTCATTTTTCATTTGAGTATTGTGACAAATTGTAGTTGATTCCATTGTTTTTTGAATTATTTTTCATTCAATTTCATAGTTACAATGGTTTTTTTCTAGGTATAGAAGGTATCATAATGGCCGAACANCCAGGTACAAAAGGTATCATAATGGCCGAACACCATGAGACACAACAACTTGAGGAAAATGTCCTAGGTTTGTTTATGTTGCCTTTTTGCTCATTCACTTTCTGAGTTCCTGAATCTTATGAATTCAGATATACCTAAATAAATTATATGTAATCATCATGTTTTATGCCTAGCTAAATAATGAAACGACTTATACATAATCAAAGTGTAGGGGCTCCGGATTTTAGGGTCCCAAAATTTTTGTTCACCTTTCCCAAACCGTCCATAGGTCAAGTTAGACCTAAAAAATTGGCTTAAGGAAAGGTAAAATGGACTTTTTTAGAAGTATTTTGCAAAAAAATAGGAGCGCAGGAATTTCAGTCGCGCTAGCGTGGTAGCGTGACAGAGTTTGTCACGCTGACTGTGCAGCGCTACAAAGCTTGTCACGCTGCAGGTGCAGCGCGGCAGACTTTGTGACGCTGCGATGTTAGACTCTGTCGCGCTACGCTATTTTTGTGTTTTTTTTCTTTATCTTTTTTCGAGTGAGATAATAATATACGAATACGGACGATGCTAGTAAGAAGTCGCCAATGAGTTTTAGGAACTAAACTCATAAACCGTGTATTTAGATTCGATACGAATGGGACTCGAATAAGGGACGTTTGTCTAAATTGCACGGAAATCCTCTCCGATCCCATGGGGATGACTCCAAGTTGTGGTCGAGCGAACCAAAGATTGGACTCGGGGGCGAAGGTACTAACATGACGGAGTGCGTCGGGTTAGCCCATAGGCGGCCATTACTAGTTCCTCTTAACCATACAGACATTACATTTAGAATCACACAAAAATATCAATTACAAAATTCACAAAAAAAGCATTAAATTGTTAGTGAATCACAAAAAAAAAAACTAATTAATTTAACTCAAACCGTTATTAAAATCAATTTAGGGAGCCTAACATGATTAGATTTGTCCGAAAGAATTATCTTGATTAAGCGTTGCAAACAATCAATTTTAAGTCCTTTAACAATAATAACGTGATAAAGCAGTAAATAAATAGTGAAACAACAACTTAAAAGTCCATAAACATGATTTTTAGGGCTCTCAGGAAACGTACCACTTCTTCTTTGAAGATTGTCTTCGTCGAGTATTAATTTGGGCGGAGTTTCGAATTATTGTTTCGATATTATTAAAATTTGAAGCCACTTTTTAGTAAAATAAATAGCAAATAAAATAATAAATAATTATAATGAAAAAAAGGTTGTTAAAAGCAATACTCGGATTATTTAAGTATGAGGAAGAAAGTGAGTTAAAAAATGTGTTGAGAAACGAAGGAAATGAGGGTTTTTATAACAGCGTGGGAACCCTAATCGCGCTGGGCTGCTAGCGTGGTACGCCGTATCACGCTGGCCCAGTAGCGCAGGGAACCCTAAAACGCTGCTAGTGTAGCGCTGTTAGCTTAGTCACGCTGAGCTGTCAGCGTGACTAAATTAACCGCGCTACGTTTTTGAAACATTTTTTTTAATTTTATTTATTATTATTATTTTATTTTATTTATTTATTTAAAATAGTAAAAGAGGCATTTGGATAAAAAAGGTCCGTGAAATAAGAATGAGATTTATTTTTAAGCCCAAGTATACTCGATTATCCAATCTTCTAGAGAAATGAGTTTTTTTTTTTAATCATCATAGAGTGCTGTCGCGGGACAGGGGACTAAATTAGGTGTCTACATAAAAGTTAATTAATCAATGAATTGGCCACATGGTGCAGAAAACGAGGACCCAAAAGATAAACCAAAAAGGGGGAGAGGTCCAACGAAAGCAGTTCAATCAAAGATGCCCATGGTGCTTGACTTCGATGCTTATGATTTGCTTGTAGGATATTGGTCACGGCAGTATGGGTCACATGTAGGCCGATGTTCACGTAAGATTGACATCAACATCACAAGTCGGAGTGACGTTCCGCAGGCACAAAAGGATAATATGTGTGGGAGGAGACAAAGGTATACTTTTGTTGCTCATATCTTAGTTTTAAATGTCAATATCCGACATACATAGTAACATCATTATTTCACATTTTGCTTATTTCATACATGCAGCGCAAATTCCACATTGTTGATCCTAATGGTATAAGAAAGGGGAATTTTCTTAGAGCCGTTGATGCTCGATATCGATCATGGAAGTCTTGGTTGGTTGCTCATTTTGTAACTAGGACTAAAGCCCCTAAAGACAGAAGCCCCAATGCAAACCTCAAGCCTTGGGAGTTGTATGAAGGGGTGATTACAGAGGATGGTTGGAAGAAATTTGTTGAGCACATTGATTCATGTGAATTTAAGGTATTTTCTTATACACCAATTATGAGAAGATCTTAGAATTGCGAATTTGTCAATTGAAAATTCTGATGAGTAAACTGAAAATTCTGAATTGTGAACTGAAAATTCTGCTTTGTCAGTTAAATTTTTCAAATTTCGGAGGATATCTTCAACTAAACATTCTGTTTTGTAATTTCCACATGACACTAATTATTTAATAGCTGATTGAGATGTAATTGGTTGATAATTGCAAGGTAACTTTAAGCCCTCATGGGATTAGTTTCCAACCTTAAACTGTTTTTTTTTTTTTCAAATAGGAAAAAAGTGCAAGGGGCAAACAAAGTGCAGCAGCTAACATGCATCGTCATAGATTAGGGCCCAGATCTTATGCAAGAAGTAGAAAAGAATGGATTGACAAACAAAAGTTGCCTACTCCGACAAGCAACCTCTGTGGGGAAAGAATTAGCATTATGAGTGAAAGGGTAGACACTAGGCCACTGGAATGGTGTCTAGCACATATGAGGAAAACGAAAGATGGGAACTATGAAGTTGATCCAAACAAACCCGAAACAACTACCATTGTGAAGAAAGTTGTAAGTGGTGTAAAAGTAGTGTACTTTTCTTTTCATCATTAAGTTCTATAAGTAATTTTATGTGTTTTTTTATAGATGGAATATTGGGAGGAAGAGAGAAAAGAAAAATAATATGGTGCTTCATCCAGTAACAACAACGATGGTTTCGATGCATTGGCCAAGGCATAAAGAAGGATCACCGAGGATATGTAAAAGTGATTAGTAGGCTTGGAGTTGGTGTCGGGCATGAGAAAGCATTTGGTAAAGTATAAGAAAAAGAGGTTATTCGATGCAAGGTGGATATTCACTTGAAGAATTGGAGGAGGTTAGAGCAAGTGTAAATGCGGAATGGGAGGTGAAATTCGAAGAGAGGCTGCAAGAAAGTTTGAAGGAAAGAGTGGCTGCCGGAGTGCAACAATATTTATGCTCAATAACGACTCCAAAAAAGCCAACCACAGTGCATAGAGCCCGGTCCTATGAACCTGAACCACAGGTAATCAAGGTATAACTTTTGACCATCCTTCATTAATAATCCTAATTATCCTTCATTAATAAATTTATCTGTCGAACTCGCATCGAGTACATTTTTTTCATTTTGCTAAGTTCTGAATTTTCGCTACGAAGCCAGTCATTGTTACTGTTAGATTGTGGTTTTGAGCATTGTGCCTTCTTAGTCTTCTTAGCCTTTTCTTCAAAAATTTTTGGTCTTGTATTAAGAAAACAAATAATTGTATTCTTTCATACCCAATTACTGTCCACATTTTCAGATGAGGTTTAACAAGGTTTTATAGCATACAATCTTTCCTTGTTTGGGCAACTTGGGTTTGGTTTGTTGTAGAGTCTAGACTTCTTTGGTATACTGCTTTTTTAGGGTTCAAAGTTTAGCTTTTTGCATAGTTTGGTGCATGGTTTGAACCGAAGCTTGTTATTCTACTCTTCTTGTATACCAATCCTTAAACTAAATCAGAATTTATACCGATCTATGCACTTGACCTTGAGTAATCAGCTTTTTAGGGTTCAGAATTTATAAATTAGAATTTACTCTTCTTGTCTACTGCTTTTAGAGGGTTCATAATTTATAAATAAGAATTTATACCAATCTATACCAATCGGCTTGTATACCAATCCTGCTTTAGTGGAGGGGGAAGGGCACCCTATGTACTTGACCTTGATATCATTAAATCTCCCTCAACGTCGATACGGACTTCTCATTCTTCATCACCTTCTTCTACTATATCAAATTTATGAGTAATAGAATCAAATCATAAACTGATCAGTTCAGAACTGATCAAAACTGCTCAGTTCAGAATTGATCAGAATTGTTCACATCAGAACTGATCAAATCAAATGAGTAGTTCACATCAGAACTGATCAAAACTGTTCAGTTCAGAACTGATCAGAATTGTATTGATCTGCAAAATTGTTCAGCACTCTTCAATTCAAAAGTGATAAGAAATATTTAGATCAGAACTGATCAGAATTGATCAGAACTGTTCAGTTCAGAAGTGATCAGAAATATTTAGATTAGAACTGATCAGAATTGATCAGAACTGTTCAGTGGAGAAGTGATCAAATAAAAGGGGAAGCGAAGGAGGGATTCCTGCAGCTTAAATGGGGAATGAGAAAAGTTGTAACTAGCCCATATCAAGGGTGCTTTACGACCCTCTAACGTAACCAACACAACAGATAATCAAAGCTGAGCGGAGAATGAGAAAAGTTGTAATTTCCTTACAACTTTTATAATCAATCTTCTACAAACACAAACAAATGTCATACTTTAACTTAACATTTTAAGTGATCCACAGTTGAAACTTGGACTCTTTAATTAAAACGAAAATCATTTAAAATTTACATGAATAGTAATATGGTTAGTAATCTGCTATGATTTGGTTAGTAATGTACTATATTTTTGTTAGTAATCTGTTAGTAATCTACTATATTATGAACTTCTACTCTCCTATTGTGCAGTAACTGATTGTTTTTAACTATTGCTAACGATTGATGTTCTATGAACATAGGCACCGGAAAAATGTCTTCTTGCAGTTGAAGATGAGGACAACTCGGAGAACTTAGTTGTTGTCACTGAGGCATGGTACATCCGATGCTTCAACAAATTGTTCATAATTTGACTAAGCTTCCAAACCATTATCGGGTCAGCATAGACAATGTTTACGATGAGTTTAGATCAGTCACACTCCTTGTACCCTTGTATGATGGTGCCAAGACTATTGGTGAAGCGGAAAAGGGATTTATGCATGGCCTGTTCACCTTATTCGTAACCAAAGCTCCCTTCGCACTCGTTGACCAGGCTACTCGCTCTGTTGCTGGGATTTGGCACGCTGAAGGTAGAGAGAAAAAATGCCTTATACATTTAGCCGCCGGGTTTAATGCCTNGCCGCTGGGTTTGATGCCTTTCTTATCATGAATTTCTAAGATTCGTATGAATCAAGGTAGTTTAATCTGAAATCTGTAATCTTAGTCGTAAGACGATCAGGGCAGATTCGTAAGAATCGTGTATATGTACTCATAATTTAAGAGTCGTATAATCTGAAAATATCATACTGATGCAACGATTATACGACTCTTAAATTATGAGTACATATACACGATTCTTACGAATCTGCCCTGATCGTCTTACGACTAAGATTACAGATTTCAGATTAAACTACCTTGATTCATACGAATCTTAGAAATTCATGATAAGAAAGGCATCAAACCCAGCGGCTAAATGTATAAGGCATTAGTGATATTTGACGACAAGGTAATGCATCTTAACTTTTGTTACGTTTATGCTCTTGGATATCAGCAATGGCCTGCATCTAACACTATTTTGAGTGCTAATAAAGGTTCCTTCTTGACTGTTATACTTTGCACACCAGGCTTATTCATGTCCTTCCCTAGGCTTCCAATACCGTGATGATAATCATTAAAATTCTATTTAATTTAGGTATAGTAATAAACTATTAATGAATATTAGACTATTATAATGAATATCAGACTATCAAATTCTAGGTTTCCAATACCGTGATGATAATCATTCAAATTCAGTATAAGTTTGCATGCATATCAGACTACTATAATTACTATAATGTTTTGTTTCCTAAACTAACCTATCATATTCATTTGCTGCATTTTTCACTATCTCTCACATTTCTCTCAGGTACACACTCAGACCCTCCCTTATTCACTCACACTCACACTCACACTCACAGCCAAACACTCACATACACACAAAAACAGAAACTCTAAATCAGTCCCTCAATCTCACTTACACAGTAAGACTCTCACTCACTCACTCACTCAGCAAAAATCTCAGTTACAAATCTCAGTTACACAGTTAGTTAGAGTTACTTAGAGTGACACCGTTAGTTAGAGTTAATAATTGACTCACAGTCCAACTCCCCTCATAAACTCAATTACTTTGATTCTCATTTACTCACTTACACACTACTATTTTTTCCATTACAAGGTGGAGCCATCACCAAGCAAGAAAAAGAAAGTTACGTCACAAAGTCGAGAACATGTATCTAGTTGTGGTCCTAAGTCTCAAGGATCAACTTATGCAGAAATCGAAAACTTCATTGGTGAGGAAATGAGTCATAAGCTCAGTGAAGAATGTGAATTGTTGTGTTATCGGATTGTCGGTGGGGATTTCCAAACCATTTGTGTTCCATTAAATCAAGTGTATTACTTTGTTGATGGGGTTTCGGAAATTTGGGTGACAAGGGAAGATGTGGGTGAGTTCCTTAAAGGAGCATGGGATAATGTTTCCTTGCTGCAAGTGTATATGATGTAAGAAAAAACTATTTCTCCTCAATTTTACTTAATGACAATGCACATCGCTATACCATGGTTGATTTGTTGTTGTTGTTGTTGCTTTTTTTTCTTTTTTCTTTTTTGAGGTGCAGGTACCTGATTCGGGATTTCTTAATCCTATTTGATATGAAGCACATTAAGTTATTATGTCCCCAACGAATAGCCGGCACTGAAATCGATCGAAATGTTGTTGGAGTTCAAAAGTATGTCAAAGATGCTATCATGAGTGAAGTCGAGAAGGGAAAACCAATTCCCAAATTTTTTATAGCACCATTCATTCAGTGGTAAGTAAAGTCAATAATTAATTTGAATGTCACTTATTATTAAACTATTCTAAGTTGTTTTAAATACAAACTTTTATGTCCTATGTAGTGGCCATTGGGTTCTTGTTGTATTAGGCATGACACTGGGATCGAGATATGTGTTTGACCCTCTTTCGCTCGAAGGTCCTGACCCAAGTCGTTGGTTGTGTTGTATGAATGTGTTTCGATAGTAAGTGAAAATGTGTCTTATTTAAATTATTTGTATGATATATATGTATATAGCAAACTAGTGTATTTCCTAATCTTTATTATGTAAATGGTTTTAGTGCATACATGTTTTACAAATCAACTGTGAAAGGGCCTGCATTACAAAAGATGCCACAAAGCTACAATGCAAATGGATGGAGGTTTGTGCACAAACTAGAGTTTTGATTTCTGTATAAACAACAATTTCTTCGATTTATTGTAACCATCTTGATTATTCAATATGTAGTGCCCCCAACGAAAAGGTGGTCTTGATTGTGGATACTACGTCATGAAATTTATGTATGAGGTAGTTGTTAGACATGGTGAATGCAAAGGTGACCTACAAGAGGTTAGAAAATGCTCTATATTTCTATTTTGTTTTCTCTTTATTTACTTTTGTGTTGCTATTGTATTTGGAAAAATAAACATGGTGCCATGTTGCTTGAGTTTTATTTTAAAGTATATACGAAGTACTTTCTCGCATTTTACAAATGCCTTATTCATTTTTTAAAACTTTTTGATGAAGGATTATGTGCCTAGAAGTGAAGCCTACAATGAAGAAGAAATGAAAGAACTACGAGAACAATGGGCAAAGTTCTTTCGAACTAACTATTTGGTGAAATAAGTTTGAATGTATAATTAAGTTAGCTTTCATTTACTTCTGTACTTTAAGCTTAAGGATTTTATTTTATGAAAAATTAACTGCTTTACTTAGTAGCCTATGTTTTGTACGAAATTATATTGAGCTTTAATTTCAATATTAATGATATTTAGATATGTGCTTGTTGATTCAAAAGCAAGCGTAACTAATTTTGTTAATGTTTGTGGTATATATGGTGATTGTGGTAGTAAATGCATTGGGTTGAACTTTGCAGGTTATATATGGATTATGGTTGTTGAATTGCAACAATAGAATTGAATTGTTGTGGTAGAGCCAAAATATAGCAAATAGTAAATAAAAAAAATATATATATTTTAAGTAACGGGCCAAACTACAGGGCGTTACTTAAAAATGGTTTGTATTATAGGTCAAACAAACTATAGGTTACAGGCATTAAATATTGGGTTACCTAAAAGTATTTTAGGTAACACGCTTAAGCCAACATTCGTTACCTTTACCCGCCTTTAGGTAACGGGCTGAAGTACATGCCTGTAACCTAAAGTTCGGTTTTAGGTAACGGGCACAACACAACCCGTTACCTAAAGTTGAAGTTTAGGTAACACTCGCGGCCCGTTACCTAAAAGAATATGCAACGCACTTTAGCTAACAATGATGACCGTAACCTAAACCCCCTTTTGGCCTGTACCTATGACGTTTTTTCCACTAGTGAAAGAAGAGAGAAAACTCCACAATACGTGTCTCCCCATTGATATTGTATTCCTTAAGAGATCTGATTATATATGAAAGATTTATTGAAAGATTCATGCATGTGCAATTTATATCATAAGTTAAAGATGTTATGGTTTTACTTGAAATTATTCTCTAGAAGAGATGAAAATTTCGTTGAATATAACTTTTGTAAGAGATGAAACTGGTTAAAAAAAATAAGAATCTCCTATGAGATGAAATATTTTGGCACATGAAATTATATACTAAATTAGTTAACAATTTGACGCCCATATATTTTACCAACTTAGGGGAAGGAGAATTGGAATAAGTTGGAAAAATTTACTTCTTATCATAAATTGGTGATCCTTATAATGGTAATTTGAAAGGTTATGTGCTAACTTTTGTTTATCTATTATCAAGATATGTTGCACATATAAGATTTGATTTGTATACAGTTATGATTCACGAAGCATAACGTTGAGGATACATTTTGGTCATATAATGTGTATGCGTTGAGATGAGTCTTGCCAATTATAATTGAATCACTACACCTTAAGTGTAAGTTATATAATCGGTTCCAAATTAATATATAAATAAATAGATAATAAAGATGTAATATATGGCAAGATAGTGCAGTTGACATTTTTGAAAGTGTAATAATGATGATGATATTATAAGAGTATGAAATACTCTGGAAAAGGTATTGATATCTGAATCTAACTATAATAGATGGCCTATGCTATGAGAAAATTATGGTGGTACCAATTAGAAACAATTTGTTCAGATATCATCGTAAAATAGCATGCAACAATTATATCTTGAAGAATGTTATGATACCGGTATATAATGGAACCGAAGAATATTTTTTATATGCAAGAAGGAATGAACTTGTTAATAAGATTTTGGAAATATATGTCCATTTTTATGTCGACATAATGATGACATATCGATTGTTCATTATGGACTTGAAGTCCAATGAAATATGAAATATGATCATTGAAGGCTTATCATGGACTAGAATTCCAAGGAATAAATGGATTTTGTATCCACACTGTACAGTGTCTTGCATTATCTGGAGTCTTAGGTTCATGTGCATATGTAAGTCATAGATAAATGGTTTACTCATTGCATGTGTACGTTGATAGTTGTTGGATGCATAACTCATTATATTTTTTGCAATATCTTACCATTAATTTCATATATCTTATGTCATTAGTTTCATGCAATAATTGTGGAGTTTGTAATTGCTCATCCAAAGTATAATTTACAAATTTGATGGAAATTTACAATAAAATATTTGCAATTTAACGGGCTTATATATAGTTGTGACGGATATATATATATATATATATAGATATAAGATCTATTTGATATCATTTTTTGAGTTCCTGAAGAACATAACATTACATATTTTAATACTCAGCTAGTTAGCCCCAACAATTTTATATGTTATATACTAACATTATTACCAAACTCCTGAAAAGTTTTGTGACTAAATTGACATTACAACCTGAAGTTTGAGCATGTGAGAGTCTAAAGAATAATGGAAGCATGTATACATATATGAGCACTCGTATATATTAAGTATTTAAAGAATATAAACAAAGTATAATTCGGTCAATATAATGCTTATGGTTTAGAAATACCATAAGTAACATATGTGCATAATAACATGTGTTATATAATTCAAATACGATTGCAAAATCATATTGATGATGATCTCATGTGTTGGCGCCAAATTTTTCCTTAAACTGTTTGGTCGAAATTGATTACCAATTTCTACTATAGGCCTTCGGAAGAAGGCATGATTTGGATGGGTATGATTGATATAACTTTAAGAAACATATATCAAGTGAGATGAAGATTAATATGTCCAACTATTATTTTTGATGCACTTATACCAAAGAGGAATTTGAAGGTGACTTGTCGGTTCAAATGGATTCAATCAAAAGTTTAAAGAGTCACTTATTGATGGAAACTCTTCGTACTACTATAATGAAGACGAAGTTACCTAACAATATTGGATTCGTTGCACCAAAAGATCTCAAGTTCTATATTTATCAGGGGGAGAGAATACGCGTTGCACTCTTTTTCCCTTATACATGGTTTTGTCTCATATTGAGTTTTTCATGATAAGGTTTTTAACAAGGCAACATATTGTATGCGTATTATGAGTTTTTCCTTCACTAGGGTTTTATCCTATAGGGTTTTTCCTAGTAAGATTTTAATGAGACACATCTTCAACAATGAACATCCAAGGGGGAGTGTTATAAAATACTCATAATAGTGGATGTTCACTATACATTAGTACCTATGTATGTAACTCTTCATATGGTTATAGTTATTCTTCATGTAACATCAATATGGCTTTATACATCCTTGTAACTCCTCTATGTGATAACTTCTCATTCAATGTTGACCTTTCAATACTCATAGGAAGTTACTATGTAGATGATGTATATATATATATATTAGACATAGTGGAAGATATACAATTGAGATTACATATATTCTACATCTCCATTAATTCTTTCCTACATTTTTATAACAGTGGTATAATTTTCCATTCTCTAATGGAAGAAAATGCACAATTAATAATGAGTCACGCAAGTCGCATACGGCTAAAAATATTGAAAATAGGTGGGGATTGTGGACAATGAATGTCCATACACTCAGTTTGTTCTTGAGACCATGAGAAGGTTCATCGTGTAGGGCGAGTGCTTGGCTTGGAACAAAACCCCAATAAAGGCTCACATCCTCCCTTCTTAGATTCTTAGCTAACCTGAATAGCCACGACTCAGTACACTCAGGTATGGTACGAGGGTTCCAATGCGATTAGGTTGGCACCGGATTTGTGGGATTATTGGAGATGAGGTTAAGGAAACCAGTGCGAAGTCCTCCCACGTTATGTGGTCCTCTATTAGATCTCATTTGTAATCTCATCATATGATACCAAGTACCCTCACAACCATGTTAATGTCCTTAGGAGTGCACTAAGGTGCTTACTAGGCGGGTTTATTTAATGCAGACTTTATTCATTATGGGCCTTTTTACTTCAGCTGAAAACAACTGAACTGATTGGAGCTGAACTGAACTGAACTGATTGAAGCTGAACTGAATTGAACTGAACTGAGTTGAGCTGAACTGATTTTAAGCTGAAGTAAACAGGCCCTAAGAATGGTGATCACTTTATTTAACTTTTTTTAGGCCTATTCAAGATTTGAGTATTAAGATTCATATGACTTTATGTGACAACACCAAACCGGTCTTTATTATTAGCATATTTATAGATACCTACATTTGTTCTTGCCTAAATACTGATGATTAAAGTGTATCATGTCGCAGTATGTCCAATTTCAAATGTTGATTGCTTGAGAAATGACTTAAATCCATCACCGAAACCTGCCTTAGTTGGACGATGGAAATTTCGATGGCCAAAATGCGGTTGAAATAATTTTCATGATTTTTATTTTGTTTAATTTAATTTTATATATTTTAATCTTATTTAACTTAATTTAATTTTAATTATTTAATTATATATTTTTTTATCTTATATAATTTTAATTTTAATTTTATTTCATTTCATTTAATTAAATATTGTTTTATTTTATCTTCTAAAACAAATAATGCACATAAATATGGCCACGTACATGGACATTTCGGGATGTTCGATCCGGAAGCTATATATGCAGAATCGGATTTTTTGAGGTGCAAGTCATGAGCATACCTAATCTCATTGAGCGTACATATACTCGTAGATCACAAATATCGAGAAAAATGAAAAAGTATGAAGCATATTATATACCCAGGGATTGAGCATACATATGCCGAACAAGCGTATATACGCCCAACCAGCGTATGTGTCCCCACCCAGCGTATATATGTTGGCTTTTGTGCGTATATATGCTCCCTCTGCATATGTATGCTCTTATTTCCATATTTTTTCCCTATAATTACGATCTGCATTCCAGTTCTTTATTACATTTACGAATCCCAAGAACCTCTCTTATATATTTTCCCTCAAACACTTTTCTAAACCTCATTTAAACACAATTTAAGCATTCCTTAATCATCTTTCATTAACACAAAAATAATTATTTGATTAATCCAAACACATTAAAGTTCTAATCAAGCATCAACTTAAGATGTTTTTCTAATTAAGGTACTTCGAATGATGGCGACATCAACAACATTCACATGTTGAATCATCTTTTGAGTTAGTTTATTTGATTTTACTTATTTTTTTAGATATCTGACCATGCCTTTAACTACATGAAATTATGGATTAATTATAGTTTGACTTTAATAAAAACCAGCTTTAGGTAAAAGCATCAATTATGTTGTTTTATGTGTCTGTATGCTAAATGCTTATTGCTTTAATGACCATATTCATGTTTAATTAAATAAGACTGGAAAAACATGTTCTCATCTAAAATCCGAACAAAACATAAAGTAACATACATCTTCTATCTTAGACATTTGACAAAAGATTAGGTAACCTTAACTTTTATTGTGTTTTGGAGTAGGAACAATGAAGCAAATGACCAAATGTGAAAGAAGAGGGAAAACATGAGTTTAAAATTCATGTCCATGTGCCTGTACACGCACGCTATGAATGTATGCACACGCAGGTGTAGACACCTAACTACTACATTTAGAGGCAAATGCAACACCCAAATACAGTTGCATTTTGTCCATTTAACGTTGCATTAGGCCTAAGGCAACGGTTCACGAACTGTCACTGATACTACCATTACATTAGGTCTAATGCAAAGGTTATATGAGGCTAATGCGATGGTCTATGAAATTTTTAGTAACCGTTGCATTAGGTGTTGCACTAGGTCTAATGCAACGATTATTTTGATCTAATGCAACACTTTCATAAAATATGTAGACCGTTGCATTTGGTCTATTGCAACACTTAATCATATGTAATGCAACACCTTTTCACTATTACAACCGTTGCATTAGACCTAAAGCAACACCAATTTCAAACCTAATGCAACGCCTTCTTTTTTTTTTTTTTTGGAGATATGAACCCATGCTAAAATAAATATTAAATTAATGATGAGAATCAAAGTTGATTTAAAATTCATATGCATTTATATATAGTATTTTGTACAATTAAATTTATAAGATTTAGTCATTCGGTCATAATTGTTTACAAAGGCAACAATTATGCAATAGCCATATGTACTACCAATCAAAATATTCAAAATCCATATGTAGCTTCGCAAAAATCCTAATCTATACAAGCCTATATTTAGCAAATTGGATTTATCTCACAAATCTTCAAACTTTCATATAGTGATCTTCAAATAAATGCTTCGTAGTTTATTGGTCCATTGCCGTGATCTTAAAAACCTAGCCGCGACTACTTTAGTTACCGCTGCTTAACCTCTTCAAACTTGCCAAAAGTGTTCAAATATTGTTTTCTTTGACGCTCTCTGGTAAGCACAACCAAAAAAGGAATAGCATTGATGACAGCATAATATTGCTGCTAAAATAATCAATAAAAACAACATTAGTACACTTGGAAAGATGACATATGAGAGACATATATACTACTCCATGTTAAATAAATAAACGACTAAAAACATAAGCTAAAACCATAAGTTTGAGATCAAGGAAACCACGTTAGTTAAAATTTTCAAAACAAAGCTAAATACCAAGGTTGTTGTTAAACATGACCAAGAAAAATTTGAAACTCACAAAAACAAAAACAAAGACAAAAAAAGAACAAAATTAGGAAGTTATACTTCATTTGACATAATGGTAAAAGTCAAAGCCAAAACCAGGAATGGTGATGAAAGAGGGGTAAGCTAATAAATTGAAAGTTCCATACCTATGCATATCATAACTAACAACTAACAACAGAAAATACTTATGCAATCAATTATCAACAACTGTGACAGGAAGCTACCATAACCGAACATTTAATTGCTGATTAATCTATTATCCTTCACAAATCAACTTCTGTTGATCAACATTTAAAATCGAAAAGTAAATAAAAACATGATAACTAAATGAGGAGTTATAGACCATCTCATAATGAAAAATCTACCTGTACAGATTAGCAACAAATTAGCTATAGAAACAAATTAAACCTTCTATACATATATTCTTACTGCTGCCATAGCGAGTGCAAAGAAAACCTACAAGCGTATTAGACAAATCAGAATTTGTTATGTTCTATGCCAAAATTTGCTTGAAGAGATAGATGTTTAAATAAGAACATATTTGTAACTTAAAAACATCAGGAAAAGTTGTAGGAGTAAAAACTGAGTGGAGCTTTGTAGGAGTAAGTAAGTGAATGAGTGAATGTGTGAGTGTGAGCACAAGAAATAGACTAAAGTAAGAAATTAGAAACTAGAAGCAGACACAAACAAAAATATAAAATTAGAAGCAAAAGAGACGCAAATTTGTTTGAAACAAATGCAACACATATTTTCCAGCTGAAAGGCATTAATAAAACATAGATTACAAAAACCACAAACCAAGTAAATCATTTTTATCGAATCGAAGCTCCCATTAGTTGACCCGCTATTGGCTTTGATCTTAAATAGTGTCAAGATTGTACACAAATTGGAATGTTTGTAACAAGAAAGATAAAGCATAAAATTTTTAGGGCTTTTCTAAGATATACCCTTGTGGTTTTCACTTTTCTAAGATGTGCCCTAAACTTTTATTTTTTCTTAGTTGTGCCCCTAAACTAATCATTTTTTCTCAGATGCAACCCTAAAACTAATCTTTTTATAAGCCTTGACCAATTCATTATTCTTTCATTAGTTTGCCGTTAACTACTTGATTTTTGTATTTTTTTAAAATTTTATTTTGCAATAAATAATTCCCTTACAACTGCATTTATGGGATTTGCAAGGAAATTGATGAATGATATCACATTATTAGGGTTTTGCATGGTATAATATAGAAAAAAAATTAGGATTTAACACCCTAATAAACGGCAACTTAACACTGGTTAGTAAAAGTACATGCAAAGGTTAGTGATGATAAAAAACGATTATTTTAGGAGTATAATTAAGAAAAAAAATAAAAGTTTAGGGCACACTTTAGAAAAGTGAAAACTACGAGGGCGTAGCTTAGAAAAACCCTATGATTATTTTCTAATGGACATAATCCAGATGATGCAAATTATTTTCTTTCAAATTGATTATTTTTTCGAGCTCTAAGATGTGGAAAATCCCGAAAGCCTTTTAGCACCCTTATTTTGGACAAAATACTTGTAATACCCCATATTCTTTTATGTATTTTAAGGAGTTAATTTCATATTTTTATGTATGTTTTTAATATTTTAATTGTGAATTTAAGCTCAATAAAGAAAGAAATTTAAATAAATTTTAATCAAAGTAATTATCTTATGTTTATAAATCATATTTCATGTCACTTTAAGTTTTTAATAAATATTTTGAAAAGTTTCTAAAAATAGAATTTTTAGAGTTTCCTAAATTGTTATAAAATAAGGGCACAAAAGTAATTTCAAATATTAAAGATATTTCTGTAATTGTGCCAAATCCTACTTTGGGGCCTATAAATACCCCTTAAAAACAAAAATTTCAGATTTATTTTGCAATTTAGAGATTTAGGATTTCAAAAAAAAGAGAAAAAAAAGGGAGGTTCGAAATTTTTTCCGAAAAAAAAACTTGCGCTTTGTCTTCTTCCTCGCCCTCCGTCCGCCTGCTCGCCGGCGCCGCTGCCTCTGCCTCGCACCGTCGGCCCCCCTCGCTGGCAACCACCGTGTGCCACCCTCTCCTCCCCTTTTTGGTATTTTCGCAACTTCGAAAAAAAATTTCTTCTTCTTTTCTTGTTAATTCAATCTTGCAAAATTCATGTTTGTAATTATGTTTGATCATGTTTTTATGGCTTTAAAAATATTTTTATAAAGTTATTATGTTTAAAGTATGAATTGATAAAGTTGATCATGAAATTTTAAATTAGGGTTTATGAAATTACGAAATTCATGGTTTTTTGGTTTTTAATAATTCAAACTTCAATATTACGATCATGAATTGTTGTTGTATGAATTTGTGATGATTTTATGAAGTTTATATTGATTTTCAAGGGTTTTAAAGTTGGTTATTATTGCTATCCAATTTTTATAACCATGAAAACTAAGAGTAAGAAAATATTATGAACATGTTTTAGTTCATGAAAAATAATTTTAAAGCATAGATTAGATGCATAATGATGATAATAGATTGCAAAAGAGTTTAATTTTATGCATGATTTATGATGTTTTGATGGGTTTGGTGTTTTGAATAAATAAATAAAGTTGTGAATTTTTATTAACATGTGTTCATGCACAATAGTAACACGTGAAATAAGTGGTCATAATTATTTTTAATCCATCTAAATATTGTATGATGATCTTAGGACATGACTATTATGTTTTATGATCAAAATATGATATTTAGATGGGTTTTAAAGTATTTTTAAGAAAATTTATAAAGTTGCCATTTTTGGAAAATTACCGAAAATCAAGTATTTTGCAATAATAAAATTAAAATAAAGTATGGAATTGAATAGAGACCATATAAGGAATGCTTAATTTGAACAAGTTTCCAACATAAAAAGTTAGTTTAGAGTTGCTGTAGAAGTTAGGCACTGTTCTCCTCGTCTTATTTTCAGCAAAAATAAGTTCAGTTCAGCAAAAATCAGTTTCAATCCTTAATAAATTGTTGATGATTTCAGCAAAAATAAGTTCAGTTCAGCAAAAATAAGTTCTGATAAGTAAAAATAAGTTCAGTTCAGCAAAAATAAGTTTAGATCAGCAAAAATAAGTTCAGATCAGCAAAAATAAGTTAAGGAGAACATGACCTTAGTCAATAAGGTTTTAATTTAGATTCGTTTTTCTCTATGAGGAGCCTTCGAGTTAGTTGATTTCTAGAAGTTGTGGCGGATCACCACTACTTTGCAAGGTACGTAAGTACTAAAGGCGAAGTAAAATTAGATTTTATGTTTGGTTGATGACTTTACATATTATGAATGTTTATATGAATTGTTGCTTAGTTGACTTGCATGAGAAGTTTGCTAGTGATATGATACAAATATTGATCACAACTTCAAAGGTTTGATTAAAGCTACAAAGAAAGGTGCAACCATGGGAGAATTAATTGCTTATGGAGACTCAATTCTAATGGGTGCATCTAAGGTTTGGATTTGGGTGTGCATGGTCACAAATATCTAGGTGGGCACGCAAATCAAGGGAAAAATATGGTTGATAAGGGGAATAAGTTGGTTTTGCCTATGAGTTTTCTCCCACTTCACTTGATAGGGTTTTTCTCATTTTAGGCATTGAGTCTTTTATTTTTTGTGGAGTCTTGATCATCATTTACAACCTTAAAGACATGGGAAATGACTTCTTGAAGGTTTCTTGATTAAAAGATTGGATCTTGAAAGGTTTCTTGAAGATTTGAAACAAATCTTGAAAATTGCACAAAATTGAAGCATGCTTGTGGTGAGATTTTGACGATTTTCTTGAAGATTTGGGTCATTAGATTTTTGGTTGTAATTTGCTGATTATCTTGTTTATGTTATTTAGGAAGTTTGTTAGCAAGATAAGATCAATATGCAGTGATGATGTGACGATCTTATCTTGTGTTGTCATTTGGAGTATGTTTATCTTTGTTTTGTGCGTGTATTTTTATCTTCTTTTGCTAGAATTTTGTTGATGATTTTTCCTATAAATAGTCTCAACATTAGGGTGTAAAAATCAGATTTGAGAATTGAATAAGAGTTTTATTTGTTTACTTGAAAACAAAATATCCAAAAATTTGAGAGTTGGTGGAAATTCCTTTATACTCTTATGCGTGGATTAAGTAGTGGCTTTGAGGGTGCTTAGGCTTTAATAAAAGACTAGTTAATCAACCTAAATTCAAGAATTTTGGTGGTTTAGCCTTTAGAAATTTTTGGGTTTAGTCCTTACCTTTGTGAGTTTTTGGATTCATACGAAAATTCACATCAGCTAGTACGAAAATATAAATTTCATATTTTTTGACATTCCACTTTCACAACATTATTAATTTATCACGGGTAACTGGAATGGTAAAATTATTTAAAGTTGGCCAATAGTTTTGTAAAGAATGAAAGAAGTTAATTAAGTTGATTAGTTACTTAATCAACAAGAAAGGTAGTTTGTGAATTTTTATCCACACGATTATTAGGGGTTAATATGGGCAAACATATTTATATACATGTTGCCACTCACAGTTTAATGTGTGGTCAAGGAAGATAAATAGTTAGCCACTCAAAGTTGATGTGTGGTAAAGGAAGTTTAGTTTAATTAAAGGGCACACAAGATTATTTTTAGAATCACTATAAATCAAAGATAATTAATATGGTTTGTTTGATGTCATGCATGCTTTTATGTGTTTTTATGTGTGAGTCATAACATTGTTAAACCAGTTAATCACGTAAAGTGAAAGAGGATTCACGCCAAAACTCTTGGAACGTATATACCTTGAGTATGAACAATGGAGGGAGTCGTATGGAACAGAGATCTATGACTTCTAATTGGGGTACAGTACGTTGTACTCTTTTATATTTTTAATGCACTGGAACTCCGTCACTTTATGTGATATATGTAATACCTTCTTAGAGTTGCTTCCAAGTTGGTGCCCAATAGGGCGATTTTAAAGGAATAGAAACCTGTTCGATGTGAAATCCAAAGTTTAAATATAATAAGTAATTTTGTTTGAGTTGAGTCTATACACAGGTGAAGAGTAGTAAACGATAAGAAGTGTGTTTGAGATACTTTTATGTTATTTTTATTATTATTCATGTTTTTCATAGTTTTTGGTATTTATGTACTCAACTTTGCTGATTGTGTGTTTTGTGTGCATGGCTTTGTCTTTGGCTTGGCCCTACGATGATCCACTTGGTGGCGAGTAGTTGTCTTGAATAAGAGAAAGCTACAAGTACAAGTTGGCATATGTCAATCATGCTGGGCTGGAGTGAGAGTGCTTGCATCGTAGTTTTCTTAGTTTAACATTTTCTGGAATTGTTAAATATTTATTATTTGATGTTGACTCTTGTTTTGAAGTTTAAAATTTATTTGGTTTTGAAGAGCCATTAAGATGGTTCCGAAGTGTAATAAATATTTATCTTGGTTTTCTTTTGGTTTTCGGCTTGTTTTGTTTTGAGTTCATTTTTAAGTTTCAATTGGAGATATAATTTGGTTTTGGTTTTTAAAGACTTCCGTTGTAGTACTTTGGTTTTGAAGAGCCATTAAGATGGTTCCGAAGTGTAATAAATATTTATCTTGGTTTTCTTTTGGTTTTCGGCTTGTTTTGTTTTGAGTTCATTTTTAAGTTTCAATTGGAGATATAATTTGGTTTTGGTTTTTAAAGACTTCCGTTGTAGTACTTTGGTTTTGAAGAGCCATTAAGATGGTTCCGAAGTGTAATAAATATTTATCTTGGTTTTCTTTTGGTTTTCGGCTTGTTTTGTTTTGAGTTCATTTTTAAGTTTCAATTGGAGATATAATTTGGTTTTGGTTTTTAAAGACTTCCGTTGTAGTACTTT
>PYUH01004047.1:524354-544942 GCA_016808085.1 Suaeda aralocaspica
TTTGGTTTTGAAGAGCCATTAAGATGGTTCCGAAGTGTAATAAATATTTATCTTGGTTTTCTTTTGGTTTTCGGCTTGTTTTGTTTTGAGTTCATTTTTAAGTTTCAATTGGAGATTTAATTTGGTTTTGGTTTTTAAAGACTTCCGTTGTGGTACTTTTATAAAAGCCTTAGCCGTTATCACGGTGGCAGTAATACTTTGGTTTTTCCTAGTTAATTAGGAGTTTTTAATAATTATTATTCCTTATTTATATTATAATATTTCCGGAAATCGGGAGAAGGAAGTTAGGAAATTCCAGGGTGTTACAAAGTGGTTACCAGAGCTTAGTTTTTGAAATAAAATGAATTTTATTTTTTGGGGTACCCTAAGTTTTATTTTGGAAAGAGGAATTTCCTATTTTAGAAAGTTACTGGGAATGAAAAATTTTTCTAAAAATAGTAATTTTCGAAAATAGAAAGTTTTGAAAAATAAAAGTTTAAAATCCCTACATGTGCAGGTATGCAAGGAATTCAGGTATGTACCATGTGTTATTGCTTTCATATCATGCGGTGAGATTGGGTAGGAAGTTTGGGCATGTAGGATAGACTTTATTTCTTTTCCTTCATGCATTTAATTACATGTTTTGAAGTGTTGGTTATGTGGATAGTTATGTGTAGAAGGAATTGTATGTTAGCACCAAACCTTTTGTTGTAGAACTGTTAGCTTGGTTTTGTTGTGGGAAGGATAACCCATTACTTTTAAGTGTCGTTGCCGGATGGTGGATAATATGCCTAGTAAGGAAACCCAGATGGGAACCTTGGAGAAGAAGAACTATGAGAGTCCACCGCAGTATGTATGGAAGATTCTTTTCTATTATTCATACATGAGTTCAGTGTTGAAGTTACCACAGTGGGACCAATCCGATCGCGTGTCTGCTTTAATTGTTAATTGCTTGCCAAACCGTCCACCCTATTTAGAGATCAAGGCGAAATTTAGTGATTTTCATTTCTTTGGAGGACTTCCAAACTACACTAAGTATAAGGATTGAAATGGTCAATGGGGTTGTAATTGGAGGTATTTGGAAGATTACATTGCAAAGAAGGAGCAAGAATTTCTTGAGTCAAATGCAGGTGAGGAGACCCCACCCACACCAGTCCCAAGTAATCAAGAGAATGATGCAATGAGTGAAAATGAGGCATCCTCGGGTTCTCAAGGCTATGAGTTGAAGGATAGTTCGTGTTATGAGAATGAGAATCCAGACCCGGTGATTCTAGTGTATGTGGACTTGGTGACTAATTCCGAAGAAGAAGAAAACGAGCTTGACCCTGAAGAAGACATGGATAAAGATGTTGAGGAGGATTTAGAAGATGATGTTAAAAATGATCCTAAGTTCATACCTGAGAAATATGTGGTGTCTAAGGACAAGCAGGATAATGTTAATGTTTAGAAGTTTTGTTATAGATATAAATTAGCTTAATATTATTTAGTGTTGTTGATGTTTAGAATGTTGGACATTTTAGATTGTTATTTACCTTGCGAATAAGTGGCAGTGAGCCATAAGGAACTTTTAGGAAACTAAGCAATAAGATAATAGATGTGTCAGTTCTTTCCGAAATGAAGCCTCAAGTAGAGCAAAACCAAGGGAAATTTTTTATTTTCATTTTTATTTTTATTATGTGCTTAATTTTACTTGAATGGTTGTGTAAACAATCAAAACTAAGTGAATCATTCGCTCTAAAAGAATGGGAATTTCTTTTGTAAGACGAATTGAGAAAATGCTTTTATGTTATGTTATAAGCATGTGTTGTTCTAACTTTGAGTTAGACATAGTTTAATATAAAAGTCTCTTCCCTCTACTAGAGAAATAAGATGGCTGAACGTAACAACAGTCAGCTGAATGATGTAGTGAGGCAATTAGCTATTGTAGCTGAACAGTTAGTTACTAGAGGAAATGGTAATGGAGGTGACCCCGCTGGGGAACTTTTCAAGAAAATTGCTCAAAGTAAGACGCCTACTTACCAAGGAGAACCCAACCTAATTGTTTTAGAGGGATGGCTGAGAGAGTTTAACAAGTTGTTTGGGGCAGTTGAGTGTCCAAAAGAGTTTAAGGTAAACCATGCAGTTTACTACCTGAGGGGAGAAGCTGAGCTTTGGTGGTCACAGAATGAAGTTGTGATTAGGGCTTTGCTAGGGTTCAATTGGGCTGTGTTTCAGGAATAGATCTGTAATAAGTTCTATCATGTGTTCCTTCAGAACCAGAAAGCTGATGAGTTTCTGGAGCTTACGATGGGAAGTATGTCAGTTACCGAGTACTACTCGAAGTTTATAGAGTTGTGTAGGTTTGCTAAGGAAGCCATGGCAACCGAAAAGTTGAAGGCTAGTCATTTTGAGAGAGGGTTACTCATAGATATCCAGTTGCAACTAGCTGGGCAAGTCTTTGAGTCCTTGGATGAGTTATATGGAAGAGCTGCACATCTGTATGCCTTAGACCAGAAGAAGAAGGAGATGCTGAAAGAAGGTGAGACGAGGGAGAAAAGAAAGGATGGTGGAGGAAACTTCAACCCATAAGGGAGTTATGGTGTATTTAAGAAGCCTCGTTTCAACAATAACTTTCAGGGCAATAAGGGAAACTTTGGGAAGCCTAGTAATGGAAATAGTAATAGGGAACAAATGGCTAATCAAGGTGGTCGTGTGTACTTCTGCAAGAAATGTCCTAACAATCACCCAGGCAAGGAATGTGTTGGGAACCTAGTGACTTGTCATTTGTGCAACAATCTTGGACACTGTGAGTATGAGTGCTTCTCTAAGAACAAGGTAAAGGAAGGACAAGGGTCTCAATTCAAAGGGAATTCAACTAGAAGTCAACAGAAGAGTTTCCAAGGAAACATGGGAGTAAAGGCAATGCAACAAGCCTGGAATAGGAATGGAAGTGGAAATGGAGGAGGTTAGAATAAGGCCTCGAATTCTGGAAAGCTGAAAGTGATGGCTAGAAGTAAAGCTGATGCTAGTGAGGATGTGATTACCGGTACATTCTCTATTCACTCTCTTCCTATTACAGTTTTGCTTGATTCTGGTGCAACATATTCTTTTGTATCCACTAAGATTTTGGAAAGTTAACGCTTGTTTTTGGAAAAGTAGATGCAATAGATATGTCAATAGTGTTACCATCAGGACAGGAGGTATAATGTTCAAAGAGATTCTTGGATGTCCCGATTGAGATTAAGGGAGTGGAGTTTAAGGCTAACCTAATTGAGTTCGATTTGGGTGACTTGGAAGTGATTTTGGGGATGGATTGGTTAAGTGAGCATAAGGCTGAGATTTTGTGTGAGCCACAGAAGATCTTCTTAGTTAAAAAGGGTAAGCAAGTGAGCTATTGGAGGACAAGAAGGCCAAAACATAGCAAAATAATGTCAGTAATGAGGTATTCTAGGTATGTGAAGAGAGGTTTTCCAATTTATCTTTGTAGTGTAAGGGATGTAGATCGTGATGAGTCTTCTAAACCTGAGGATATTGAGGTAGTGAGAGATTTCCTGGACGTGTTTCTGGAGGAGATTCCGGGGATGCCTTCGAAGCAAGAAATTGACTTTACCATGGAACTTGTTCCAGGAACATCACCTATTTCCAAAGCACCATATATGATGGCACTTGTGGAGATGAGAGAGTTGAAAGAGCAGTTACAGGATTTGTTGGAGAAAGGTTATATTAGGCCTAGTGCTTCACCTTGGGAAGCACCAGTGCTGTTTGTGAAGAAGAAAGACGGGAGTTTGAGGTTGTGTATTGACTATAGGGGAGTTGAATAAGGTGACGATTAAGAACAAGTATCCTTTACCGAGGATTGATGATTTGTTTGACCAATTGAAAGGAGCTACTGTGTTTTCAAAGATTAATTTAAGGTCAGGATACCACCAATTGATAATTAATTGCTAATGAGGATATGCCTAAAACTGCTTTTCGTATGAGGTATGGGCATTATGATTTCACTTATGCCTTTTGGGTTCACGAATGCGCCGGCAATTTTCATGGACTTAATGAATAAGATCTTTTAACGGTTCTTGGATAAGTTGTGGTAGTTTTTATTGATGATATCTTGGTGTACTCCAAGAGTAAAGAGGAGCATGTGGAACATTTGAGGACAATTTTCATGACACTAAGGGAGAATATGTTGTATGCTAAGTTCTTGAAATGTGAAGTTTGGTTGGAGAAAGTTGCATTTTTGGGACATTTTGTGTCAAAAGAGGGAGTTGAAGTAGATCCAGCCAAGATCGAAGCAGTAAAAGAGTGGCTTACACCTAACAATGCATGTAACGTATGTACGAAGTTTCTTGGGTTTTGGAGGGTTTTATAGGAGGTTTGTGAAGAGGATCGCCAAGCCGATGACGTCGTTAATAAAGAAGGACTGTAAGTTTGTTTGGAATGAAAAGTGTGAGGAGGCATTTCTGACCTTAAAGGAGCATTTAACTACGGCTTCGGTGCTCACTTTGCCAGATGGAAGTGGTTCTTATGATGTGTATAGTGATGCTTTTAAAAATGGTTTGGGATGTGTTCTGATGCAAAATAGAAAGGTGATTGTATATGCTTTGAGATAATTGAAGCCAGGCGAAGAAAACTACCCCACCAACGATCTCAAGCTAGCAGCGATTGTGTTTGCTTTAAAAATATGGAGGCATTACTTGTATGGAGTAAAGTGTAGGATCTATACGGACCACAAGAGCTTAAAGTACTTTTTCACTCAAAAAGATTTGAACATGCGACAAAGGAGATGGCTTGAATTAATAAAGGACTATGATTTGGATATCCAATACCATGAAGGGAAGGCCAATGTGGTAGCGGTTGCTCTCAGTTGTAAAACGAGACATGGAGTGAATTCTCTAGTGGTCGTTAATGAGCTGTATAGAGACATGGAGATAATAAATTTGGAGATAGTGAAAGAGGGAGAGTTGAAAGGAGTACTTTGTAATCTTAATATCCAACCAACAGTGTTTGAGGAGATTAAGGAGAATCGGGATGGAGATGTGAAATGGGATAGAATAGAGGAGAAATTGAAGGCATGAAAGGCTATGGACTTCAAAATCCATGAAGATGGAAACTTGAGGTATAAAGGAAGATGGTGTGTACCACAGAAATGTAAACATTTGAAACAGAAGATTATGGAGGAAGGTCATAATACACCGTATTTGTTCAACCTGGAGGTGATAAACTGTATAAGGATTTGAAAAGGTGTATTGGTGGCCTAGAATGAAAAGAGAAGTGCCTGAATTCGTGAGCAAGTGCCTTACTTGTCATAAGGTGAAATTTGAACATAAAAGACCACAAGGAGAAGCTCAACCACTTGAAATACCAGGATGGAAGTTGGATTGCATATCAATGGACTTGGTAACCTGCTTGCCAAAGTCGAAGAATCAAAATGATACCATATGTGTTGTGGTGGATAGGCTTACTAAATCAGCGGTGTTTATACTGATGAAGGAGACTTGGAGGATGGAACAACTTGCAAAGGCTTATATAAAGCATGATGTGAGAATACATGGAGTTCCAAAGGATATCGTGTCAGATAGAGATTCTAGGTTTCTTTCGAAATTTTGGAAAAGTGTACAGGAGAACTTCGGTACAACGTAGAAATTGAGTACTGCTTTCTATCCAGCAACCGATGGACAAACAGAAAGAAACATACAAACTTTGGAGGACATGCTGAGAGCTTGTATAATGGATTTTCAAGGGAATTGGGAAGATTATTTGGATTTGATTGAGTTCTCATACAATAATAGCTACCATGCAAGTATTGGCATGGCATGCAAATATTGGCATGACACCTTTTGAAGCCCTGTATGAAAGGAAGTGCAAAAGTCCCTTATGTTGGAGTGACATAAGTGAGACAATGATTCTAGGACCTCAATTGATTGAAGAAACTACCAATAAGGTAAGAGATACAAGCAAAACTTCAAGCAGCCCTGGATAGACAAAAGTCTTATGCGGACCAAAAGCGTCAAGAAGTTGTGTTTGAAGTTGTTGATAAGGTGCTACTTAAAGTATCACCGATGAAAGGTGTAATGAGGTTCAGAAAGAAGGGAAAATTGAGCCCAAAATATATTGGACCCTATGAGATCTTGCAAAGAATTGGGAAGGTTCCCTATAAGCTAGCTTTACCAATGGAGTTGAGCAAAGTTCACAATGTCTTTCATATGTCTCAACTAAGAAAGTATGTGCCGGATGAGTCATATGTGTTACAACCTGAAACAATAGAGTTAGACCAAAGTTTAACCTATAAAGAGAAGCCAATTAAGATCCTTGATAGTAAGGTCAGGGATACTCGTAGGAAAAGTGTTAAAATAGTGAAGGTGTTGTGGTCTAACCAAGAAATTAAAGAACCAACATGGGAAGCTGAGGATATGATGAGAGAAAAGTATCCAGATTTATTTCAGGTTAGTAGAGTTACGGGGACGTAAATCGATTCTTAAGGGGGGTAGAGTGTGATATAATTTCACGCGTTTTAACCCTAAAATTTGCAAGTTTTTACATCTTTTCGTAAAGTTTTATGGAAGTTTATGTCTACTTACTAAAAGATGTCAAGCAAAGGTTGAGTTAAATGTCTAAAGTCTACAACAACATAGGATCAAAATAAAAAGTTTTAAATTAAATGCAGTCTCTATTCAAGTTCCATGCAAGAATTTACATAAAGTTTCGGGACGAAACTTCTTTTAAGGGGGGTAGACTGTAATACCCCATATTTTTATGTATTTTAAGGAGTTAATTTCATATTTTTATGTATGTTTTTAATTGAATTTAAGCTCAATAAAGAAAGAAATTTTAATAAATTTTAATCAAAGTAATTATTTTATGTTTATAAATAATATTTCATGTCACTTTAAGTTTTATTAAATATTTTGAAAAGTTTCTGAAAATAGAATTTTTAGAGATTCCTAAATTGTTTTAAAACATGGGCACAAAAGTAATTTCAAATATTAAGGGTATTTTATAATTGCGCCAAATCCTACTTTGGAGCCTATAAATTCCCCTTAAAACCCAAAATTTCAGATTTATTTTTCAATCTAGTGATTTAAGATTTCAAAAAAAAAAAAAAGAGAAAAAAGGGAGGTTCAAAACTTTTTCCGAAAAAAAACACTTGCGCTTTGTTGTCTTCCTCGCCGTCCGTCCGCCTGCTCGCCGGTGCCGCTGCCTCGGCCTCGCGCCGTCGGTCCCCCTTGCCAGCAGCCACCGTGCGCCACCCTCTGCTCCCCTTTTTGGTATTTTCGAAACTTCTATAAAAAAAATTTTCTTCTTCTTTTCATGTTAATTCAATCTTGCAAAATGCATGTTTATAATTATGTTTGATCATGTTTTTATGGCTTTAATCATATTCTATACACTTATGATTATGTTTAAAGTATAAATTTATTTAGTTGATCATGAAATTTGAAATTCGGGTTTATGAAATTATGAAATTCATGGTTTTATGGTTTTTAATGATTTAAACTTCAATATTACGATCATGAATTTTTGTTGTATGAATTTGTGATGATTTTATGAAGTTTAGATTGATTTTAAAGGGTTTTAAAGTTGGTTATGAAGTTTCCAACATAAAAAGTTAGTTTAGAGTTGTTATAGAAGTTAGTTAAAAAGGTTTTAATTTAGAGTTTCCAACATAAAAAGTTAGTTTAGAGTTGTGGCGGATCACCACTACTTTACAAGGTACGTAATTACTAAAGGCGAAGTAAAATTAGATTTCATGCTTGGTTGATGACTTTACATATTATGAATGTGTATATGAATTGTTGCTTAGTTGACATGCATGATAAGTATGCTAGTATGAATATATAATTTTCATATTTTTTGACATTCTACTTTCATAGCATTATTAATTAATTTATCTCGAGTAACTGGAATGGTAAAATTGTTTAAAGTTGGCCAATAGTTTTGTAAAGAAGGAAAGAAGTTAATTAAGTTGATTAGTTACTTAATCAACAAGAAAGGTAGCTTGTGAATTTTTATTCACACGATTTTTAGGGGTTAATGAGAAAACATATTTATATGCATGTTGCCACTCACAGTTTAATGTGTGGTCAAGGAACATAAATGCTTAGCCACTCAAAGTTAATGTGTGGTAAAGGAAGTTTAGTTCAATTAAAGGCACACATGATTATTTTTAGAATCACTATAAATCAAAGATAATTAATATGGTTTGTTTGATGTCATGCATGCTTTTATGTGTTGTTCTGTGTGAGTCATAACATTGTTAAATCGGTTAATCACGTAAAGTGAAAAGGGATTCGCACCAAAAACTCTTGGAACGTATATACCTTGAGTATGAACAACGGAGGGAGTCGTGTGGAACAGAGATCTATGACTTCTAATTGGGATACAAGACATTGTACTCTTTTATATTCTTAATGCGCTGGAATTCCGTCATTTTTTGTGACATAGGTAATACCTTCTTGGAGTTGCTCCCAAGTTGGTGCCCAATAGGGCGATTTTAAAGGAAAGGAAACCCGTTCTATGCGAAATCCAAAGTTTAAATATAATAAGTAATTTTGTTTGAGTTGAGTCTATGCACAGGTGAAGAGTAGTCAACGGTAAGAAGTATATTTGTGATACTTTTATGTTATTTTTATTATATTCATGTTTTGCATAGTCTTTGGTATTTATGTACTCAACTTTGCTGATTGTGTGTTTTGTGTGCATGGCTTTTATTTGACTTGGCCCTACGTCGATCCACTTGGTGGCGAGTAGTTGTCTAGAATAAGAGTAAGCTACAAGTACAAGTGGGCATAAGTCAATCATGCTGGGCTGGAGTAAGTGTACTTGCATCGTACTTTTCTCAGTGTAATGCTTTTTGGACTTGTTTGTAACACCCTAAAATTTCCTAACTTCCTACTTCAAACTTTTCCAGAAAACATGTTATAAATATTAAAGAATTATAATTATTAAAACTCCTAAATAACGGGAAAGCCAAAGTATTAACGCCACCGTGATAATGGCTAAGGTATTTATCAAAGTACTATAGCAAAAGTATTAAAACCAAAACCAATTTAAAACTTAAACTTCAAAACAAATCTTAAAACCAAACTCAAACCAACATCCAAAATAAAAATCAACTTAAAACTTTATTACACTTCGGACCCATTTTAATGACCCTTAAAAACCAAAACTAGAAACTAAAACTTTGAAAATAAAACAACATCCAAATAATAGTTAGTACTTCATAAGCAATAAAATTAAAACTACAAAACTACACAGCAAGTTCTCTAACTCCAGCCCAGCATGAAATGACTTATGCCCACTTGTACCTGTAGTTTTTCTTATACTAGACAACTACTATCCAACAAGTGGGTCATTGTAGGGCCAAGTCCAAGACAAAACCATGCAAACAAAACAAACAGTCAGCAAAGCTGAGTACGTAACTACCAAAGACTATGCAACAAAACAATATAAATTAAAACATCCATACATCTTACCTTTTGACAACTCTTCACCTGTGCGTAGACTCAACAAATTAATTATTATATTTAGACTTTGGATTCTGCATTGAACGGGTTTCCTTTCCTTTACAATCGCCGTATTGGGCACCAACTTGGGAGTAACTCCAAGAAGGTATTACCTATGTCACATAATGTGGCGGAATTCCCACGCATTAAAATTATAAAAGAGTACAACGTCTTGTACTCCAACTAGAAGTCATAGATCACTGTTCCATACGACTCCCCCCATTGTTCATGCTCAAGGTATATACGTTCTAAGAGTTTTGATGCGAATCCTCTTACGCTTTACGTGATTAACTGGTTTTACAATGTTATGACTCACATACAACATCATATAAAAACATGCATCAAATCAAGCAAGCCATATTAATTATCTTCGATTTAAAGTGATTCAAAAATAACCTCATGCGTGTCCTTTAATTAAACTGAACTTTCATTTACCACACATTAACTGTGAGTGGCTAACTATTTACTTTCTCCTTCACCACACATTACACTGTGAGTGGCAACATATATAAAATAATTGCTCATTAATTCCTTTTAATCATGTGAATAAAAATTCACAAACTACCTTTCTTGTTGATTAAGTAACTAACCAACTTAAATAACTTCCTTTCTTTATTAATAAGCTATTGGCCAAATTAATAATCTTATAAAATTTATGTTGCTAACAACATGGAATGTCAAAATAATGTAAAATCATGCTTCTAATAAAACTTGTCATGCACGTCAATTCATAATCCAAACAAGCATAACAACATATCATAACATGAAGGATCAACCAAGCACGAATTCTAATTCTTATGTTTGTCTTTAGTACTTACGTACCTTGTGAAATAGTGGTGATCCGCCACAACTTCTAAAAGTTGACTAATTCGAAGTCTCCTATAGAGAGAAAACCAAAACTAAATTAAAACCTTGTTGACTAAGTTCAACAACAACTCTAAACTAACTTTATATATTGGAAACTTGTCCAAAACATTCCCTATATGGTTTCTATTCAATTCCATACTTCACTTTAATTTTTCTATTACAAAATTACTTGATTTCCGGAAGCTTATTTGTGCTTTATAAAACCTCAACATACATTTTACGTCACTTTAGAAAACTTGACAATAATTTAAAATAGTCAAAACTCCTTGAAAACCTCAAAAACAATACAAATCAAACATACAATGTAATACTTAACTTATATGATTCGTTCATGCTAATTACATATTTTAAAATCCTAATTATTCACTTTACAAAATCTGGACAGCATGTTAAACATGCTTAAAATTACTTTTAAATTTCATGAAACATACTAAAAATCATATGTTACATTATAGAATCAACATATGATCATACTAGCATAATATGAACTTATTTTAACTTGCTTTTATAAAATTTTCATATTTATTAATTAACTTTAAACTCATAGAAAACTCGTAAAAACATCATCAATTCATCATAAATCCCTTTTACATTCTACTAACATCATTATGAAACCAATCTATGCTTTACAATAATTTTTGATAAGCCAAATTAAAACATGTTCACAATATTTATTCTATTGAATTTCATGATTACTAAATTTGGACAGCAATTTATTTTATGTTTAAAACCTTTAAAAATCAATCTAAACTTCATAAAATCATCATAAATTCATCCAATAACAATTCATGATCATAGTATTGAAGTTTAAATCATTAAAACTCGTAAAAATCAAGAATTTCATTAGTTTATAAACCCTAATCCAAAATTTCATGAACAACAATTTAATTCATGCTTTAAAACAAATCATAACTTCATAAAACATGATTGAAACTTATAAAAACATGATTAATCATAAATATAAACATGAATTTGCAAAATTAAATCAAAAGAAAGAAGAAGAATTTTTTTATAGATTCGAAAGTACCGAAAACAAGGGGAGGAGCAGCTTGCGGTGGTCGGTGACAGCAGGCTGGGCTCCGGCGGACAAAGCAAGAAATTTTTTTTTCTTCCCTTCGCCAAAACCGAGCAAGGGAATTTTTTTTTTTTTCCGGATGCTTTCCCTCTCTTTTTTATTTCTTTCTCTCTCTAAATTTTGGAATCCTAAATCACTAATTTGCAAGATGAAATCTAAAAATTGGGTTTTAAGGGGTATTTATAGGCCCCAAAGTAGGATTTGGTGAAAGCCCATAATTATCCTAAATAGTGGAAATTACTTTTATGCCCTTGTCTTAAATAAATTAGGAAACTCTTAAAAATTCTATTTTTAGAAACATTTCAAAATATATTTTATAAAACATGAAATATTATTTTTAAACACAAAATAATTATTTTAATTCCTTTGTTTAATATTCTTATTGAATACCACTTTTCAATAAAAATATTAAACTCATACGTATAAAGTACAAAAATAATTCCTTAAAATATGTGAAAATATGGGGTATTAGATTGTTAGTTATTTATTATTTGATGTTGACTCTTGTTTTGAAGTTTAAAGTTTATTTGGTTTTGAAGGGCCATTAAGATGGTTCCGAAGTGTAATAAAAATTTATTTTGGTTTTCTTTTGGTTTTTGACTTGGTTTGTTTTGAGTTTATTTTTAAGTTTCAATTGGAGTTTTAATTTGGTTTTAGGTTAAAGACTTCTGCTGTAGTACTGTGGTAAAAGCCTTAGCCATTATCACGGTAGCGTAATACTTTGGTTTTTCCTAGTTAATTAGGAGTTTTTAATAATTATTATTCTTTATATATATTATAATATTTCTGGAAAATCGAGAAAAGGAAGTTAGGAAATATTAGGGTGTTACAATATTATGTTCAATCCATTTCCAATTCAAAAACTTTATACCCAAATGAACATACTTTATAGGTTATTGGTAATCCATATGAACAAATTTACAGTAATTTACAAAAACTAAAGCAAAGAAGAAGAAAATAAGGACCACAAACTAAATCAAACAGCACGCGTTGCCAATGAAACACAACAGCAAGTAACACAACAATTGAAATGGCTAATCAAACAAAACAATTTCATAAAAATTTAAGATCAACCAAAACTGAATACCAAGGTAGGGGAAATAATGCCCCACATGAAAAACTGGCCTTTGGAAAATTTTCCTTGCCTTTAACCTTGACCACAGTGGTGGAGTTGAATACGAAGGTTCAATTCGGGATTTTCGAATTAAAATCTAGGGTTTCGAAAATGAAATGAGGGAGTAAAGGAAGTGAAGCACGATTTCAAAGGGTCTATTGGGGTTAATACTTTCTCTGGTGAGGGATGACTTAGAAAGGTGAATTAAGAGTTTAGAGGGTGGTGTATTGGGGATTTCAAATGCATTTAAATTGGAAATTGTGGTGGATAAGGAGAGTAAGATGGAGGAGGAGAGTTAAATGGCAGTGGAACCTCCTAGAAGAGGGAGCACGAAGGAGAGTGTGGTGGTGTTGGAGTTATAGAGGGAGCACGAAGGAGGATAATAGTGAAATCAGAAATGATAGATAGTGAAATAAGGTAAATAAGGAAGCAACACAAATAAGCAAAATAGGCATTGCATTAGGTGGCCTAATGCAATGGTCTTATTAAACAGTTGCATTAAATAAAAAATTGTGTTGTATTAGTTCTAACCGTTGCATTAAACTGTCGCATTAGCTATGACCGTTGCATCAAACCGTTGCATTTGCTCTTAAATGTAGTAGTATAAATTTGTCCTCACCCTTAGGCCGATGATAAACATATACCATGTCGCTAATTAATCCGGTCTTGAGAAACACGACAGAAGGACCAACCCGAGATCGTCTCAAAATTCCTAAAAAACCTAGAAAATTCCTTAAAACCTCAAAACATTTACTTCCATTTTTATTATTTTTCCCATAAAATTTCCATATTTTTCTAGAATTTTTCCAAATATTTCTAATAAAATGCTAATGACTTTCTAATGCTCGAAAGTGTCTTTTCTGCAAAAACGAGCTAAACATGGCCATGGAACAGGGAAACCTTGAAGCCCAAGTAATGGGGTTTAAGGTAACCCCTTCCATCGTCAAAGCCCATCAATAGGATGGAAGGAGGAAACTTCCTCCCTCTTTCCTCTCTCCCTGGGATGAGGTAAGTCTTAAGGAATATGAATATGAGCACATGTAGAATACTACGAATTTGTAAGGCTAGTCAATCAGAGAATATTTGGAAAATATCCAAGAAAGAGCATATGTATTGTGCGCCCCTACACACAACACTGACCTTTATCCCGAATTTTCCCTATAAATACTTGACCCATTCCCTCATTTTCAGCAACTTTTGGCATTTTAGATTGCCAAATAGGCTTGAGAGAATTTAGCATTTCCATCATCAGCATTCCACAAATCCTTCATCATTTTCATTGAATCTTTATCTTCTGCATCTTTATAATCTTAAAAACACCAAAACATTTTACTTTACTTATTTTCCATTTTTATTTTCGTGCTTCACTTTTAGTTTTTTTTTAGTTTCATTATTATCATTATATCATCATATTCATTCTCACCACCTTCACATATGCATAGTATTTTCAGGTCATATATAGGGTTATGGATTCTTGAAGTCATTCTCTAGATCGTTTAAACGCTAGCACGCAAGCTACCTAATATGAGGCCACCATAAATCATCATCTTCAAGCTTATTCATCTCCTTCAAGTTTTCTCTTTATTCTTCTTCTTCTTATTATTGTTGGATTCATTTAAGTTAGCTTTCTAAACCCCCTTAACACCTTTATTTTACATTTTAATCCATGAAATATTGACTAATAATGGTTTGAAATGTAATAAAACAAGTGAAATAGAAAGTGTCATGCTTAGGCCTTAAACAATTCTATGAGCATGATTAAATAATTATGTAGCTTGTTTAGTGTTCTTGTGTATTGTTCATGATAACATGTTTTAAAATCTTTGTAAGCATGATGACATTAAATTTAAAGTTTCTTACAAATGGCATGATTACACGTGCTTTATAGCTTTTCCAACATGTTTTATCGCTTTCCATATTTACGTGATTGCGCTTGTATGTAAGCCATGATGAAGGTTTTTCATGTAGATTTAGGATAATAATAAAGACCGCATTGGTGAAATCACATAATGTCACATGAGTCATAAAGACTTGAATATTGAATAGGTTAAACATGACATAATGAAGTTATTACCAAATCTAGTGAATACGTGTGCATTAAATAAAACCTGCCTAGTAAGCACTAATTTCTTGCGCTCATTAGAGTTAATATTGTTGTAATGCTGCTTAACATTCCATGATGAGAATTACAAAAGAGATCTTGTAGAGGACATATTGATTTGGAGGTAACTCGTCCTTGATCCCGATAATTTGGTGCACGAACTAACCTTTGGAAACTAACGTACCCCATCTTGGCCAGTGGGGACACGGTTATTTGGGTCTTCAAGACTCTATAGAGTGCCATTGTTGGCTTTTATTGGAGTGTTTTTCCCAGCCAAGTGTACTCACCCTACGCGATAGCCCTTCCCATAGTTTAAAGAATAATATTGACTCGTGGACCGACTTTGTGGCGTCCACAGTTTTGGCGACCTAACTGGGGAATTCCTTTGTGGATTTCCCTAAGGATTAGAGGACAAAACCTGAAAATTCTCATCATATTATATTAAGTATTTTGTTAGGCATAAATGCATACGTTTCCATGTACCCGAAAGGGGGCGTTGTTTAGGACAACTCTCCATGAGCGTGCTTCAATCTAGAGACTAACCCCAAGGGGTGATTCATGTTGATTGGAGGGGCACATTGCCCCGAAAAAGCCATATGGTATGAATCATCTGTCCCAAACAATGGCGCGTGGATCTCATAGATAAACGGTTCACAAATTAATCATCATTAGGTTGAGACGTGAGTAGGTCCGACAGGTCTTGAGCCATATGGTACCCTGACACACCAAAAATTCGACCTTTCCCCGAATGTGGAACCTTGGCTTATGTGATAACGACTCATAATAGGATGTGCTATGTGATGATGTGCCTAGGATTTGGTTAGGTTTATGTATATGTGCGTGTAATACGTGCATTCTACACATGTGGTTTACTAGCTTTATTGAAACCTTTGAACGATACTGTTCATATAGGGAATCTCATATAGACATGGTTACTCTTTTAGATTATGTCCTTGTGTCCCATATAGATCTCCTAGGTTGCATTTACATCATACTTGTTAAAGTACTTCTATCACCCTCGAAAAAAAAGAAAAAAAAAGAGAAATATCAAAAAAGTAAAAATCAAAAGGATTAGAGATTACATCCATTCATTAATTCATTTAGGTTTGAGGAGTAAATATGAAATACGATCATGTATTGTATACACTAAAAAGAAAGCGAGTCCAAACACTAAAACACATTCCAGTCCATTTTCACAAGTTGGTCACTACTCCATCCAGGATAAACCATTCTCCTTTGGGTGCTCCCGCTCCTTCAGATTGGGTTAGAACTAGCTTACTAGGTTGGTTTGAAGCAATTTTCCAACCTTAGTTTACATTCCAAGAAAGAGGTTACCCCGAATTCCTTTCCTACCCTCTTCTCCTAGCGTCCTCACTACCATGGCCTAAAATATATCGACTAGTGTTGCCCTAGCTGAGTTAACCCAAGCTTTCAAGCTGTTGCCTACCTAAGTCCTGGAGCTTAAAAAAGACAGAATTTCCCCTTAAGAGGTTGAGGAAATGGTCAAAAGAGCCATGGATTAGTTTGCCTATGTTGATCCTCTTTGACTTCATCGAGCCCTTATTGACACCATGCCTGATGAATTCAACTTCAATGAGCTCTCTAAGTTTCAAGTGACTGATGACCCTAAGAACTTCCTTAGGAAATTTAAATATTTCATGGACTTTAAGAAAATAGGCGACAATCTCTACTCATAATCTTCCCTATGGTTATGGAGCCTATCACACATATATAGTTATGAAGACAAACTCTACTCATAATCTTCCCTATGGTTATGGAGCCTATCACACATATATAGTTATGAAGACAAGCTCTACTCATAATCTTCCTATCGCACATATATAGTTATGAAGACAAGCTCTACTCATAATCGCGCATGCATGGGATGACATTACTCATCCTTTCATTAACCGCTACAAGAGCAATGTCCGAGCTACCACCTCCCAAAGGGAACTTAAAATTCTTGAACAGAAAGCCAATGTGGATTTCACAACCTACCTGTCATCTAAAATGGTTATTAGTCCTCCGAAAGAGGAAATAATTAAGATCTTTATCTCCAGCTTTCAACCCAAGTATAAGGAGCACCTCCAGTGTAATGGGTTAAGCACTCTCGACATGGCTTACACAATTGGGATCGAGATCAAAGATGACTTGATTAAGGAGAGTAAGAACAAGGCGGTTGCCAAGAAACCCACCTACACTAAAAGTTCCTCCTCCAATCAAGTGAGCTAAGTTGGTAATGTTAATGCAATTGAACCTTAACCATCAAGGCCTTCATTCAGCCCTTGACATGCTTACACTCCCTTCGTTATTACCTATACTCAAGCCTTTGAAAGGCTACATGGTAAGGGGAAGATTACTCCTAGAGGTCCTACTCTTAATCCGATCGAAGACAACAAATCACAAAAGTAGGATGTCTCTAAGCTGCAAGTTCCATCAAGGTAGGGGTCATGACATAGAGCAATGTTAGACTCTCAAGAACCTTCTTCGGGATATGGTAGAAGTTGGTTGACTTCCTATCCTGCTCGGGGGTAAGACTCCAAGTTTTCAAACCAAACCCATCGGGTCTTTCATGATTAAAGATGTACATTCAACGCGGATCCCCTAGACTTGATCACTCCTATAGAGTCCCCTTCCTTCGAACAATATGCTTACATTAGATGAATAATGGTCATAAGACTCTTTAGTAAAGATGAAATAATCTCAGATCATCCAAGGACCCCCGACAAGTGTGGTTGTTGGAAGAGGGTCCAAATTGAGAAGATGAAATCCGGTTGTGATGATCCTTTAATCACTCCGAACAAAAACTTCCTCTTTTGTAGATACCACTATATCGAGGCCCACGATCTTAATCTACCTTGCCCTATGTCTACCTTCCTTCATGACATGACTAGGAAGATTTGGGATCTATTACATGTCAAGGATGTTAGAAAGTGTCTCATGGTTAATTGGGCATGGAACAAGCATATAACTAAGATGATCTGGAGCGATCAGACTTGAGATAGGTGGAGAAAATACCAACATCTCACCATATCTAATCCTATTCCTATGATGGCATCGATCCTTCCTTTCCCTCCTCACTTTCGACTACCCTATGGATGTTATCCCGATGAGTGGAATGAAAATAAGATATTCTACAAGTACTATGACATAGATGAAAGTACCATCAAGATCGAATCACTCTAAGTACCATGAAGAGGGTGAAAACTTGGATTGCTACTTCATCTTAGATTACACCCCTCCCTCCATGAACATCACATCTACCAAGGACATGTTCAAGAAGTAGGGACTTGGTATTCTTTTTGGCCAAGAAGGCGCCCAACCTAATTAAGGAACATGAGATATTTGCGGCCATGAATTGTGACTCCTTTGATCCTTTTTAATTGGCTCATTAATCTAGCTTCAGACATGGCCCATGGATGGCGTAAAACTGTCAAGATCACTACTCAAAAGGAATGAAGATCGACTTCAATATCGGGACGGTTCCATGTTTGATGAGTCGAGTTTTGAGTCTTCAGATGATGAGTCTAAGTCTAGCATTGGAGACGTCAAGCTAGCAGGTCCTAGGGAGTTTGTACTTAAAAATTCCATTCTTATTGAGTCTGTTCCTAGTCCTTCTTTTCCTCTTCCCTCAGAGTCTGTATCCCCCATCCCTTCTAAGTCACCACAAGACTCTTCTGAGGCTACCTTCGATGTTATGATTACTGAATTTAGTAATATGCTTTCTTTTGCTTACTTCTCTAAGTTGCATTCTTATTTTCCATCTTCTTTATATGATTGCTTTGTTTCACAAACTGAAATTGATAATGATATTGACATAATAAATGCAATTGCAGAACATGAAAAGAAAACTCCCATAATTGAAGAAATTGAGAAAACCAATATCTCAGATAATGATACACCTCGGGAAGTTCAAATATGCCTCACTCTCTCTCCTCAAGACAGAGACGAGCTCATAGCTATGCTCAAGGAGTTTAAAGATGTGTTTGTATGATCATATGATGATATGTCGGGTATTTATCCAGAATTGCCGAACATCGAATTCCCCTAATAGAAGGGATGAAACCGGTTAAACAAAAATTGAGGAGAATGAAACCAGATATGCAGTTGAAAATCAAAGATGAGGTTGTTAAGCAATCTCATGTAGGGTTCATCAAGGTAGTTCAGTACGCCGATTGGGTCTCGGATATGATCATTGTGTTACCCCATATTTTCACGTACTTTAAAAAGTTATTTTCGTAGTTTATACATATGTTTTTAATATTTTTATTGAGAAATTAAGTTCAATAAAAATATTAAAGGAAAGGAAATTTAAATAAATTTTAACCAAAGTAATTATTTTATATTTATCAATAAAATTTCATGTTATTTTATATTTTTATATAGATCAATTAAAAAGAAAAACAATATTCAAATTATAAAGAACAAAATTGAATACATTTGTAAAGAGTGTAAAGAACAAATAGGAATAGTATCATTTGATATGAATAAGTAAGATTAGTCCGTTAAAATTTTTTTAATAACACGGGTTCAAGGCTTGTTTGATTTAATATTATAATATAGAATAATAGTTGCTACTAAATTTCAAGTCAAAGTCAACGACAAGCAATTAAATAAACAAATAATATTGCATTAATAATTTGGATGTAGGTACAATAATATTTTGTTCCCCTGTTGTTGGATGAAACCTGTCAACGGCAACCAGATTTGTACAACAATGTTTGTGTGAGAGCTGATCAACTTTAATCTCACTTTAAATGTGTTTGAGTGCCACCTGAACAATCTGTGCAATTTGGTAGTGCTTGTTGATTGTTGGTAGAGAGAATGAATTTCTTTCTTTCTCCTTTTCTTTTTTTTTTTTTTGGTGCTAGGGAGCCACAAGGGCGGGGTGAGAATCGATCCCAGGATCTCCTGGAACCGGGATGGAAGCTTTTACCACTTGAGCTACCCCTCACTCTCTCCTTTTCTTTTTTTTTTTCCTCCTTGAATTTGAGGCGATGATGGGTATTTATAGGAGAGTTTGACCTCCATCTTGGACCCGGAGATGTGGGCTTGGACTCTTTTGATGACTTAGAAGTCTTGTAGTCCTTTTCGCCCAATAGACATTTTATTAGGACTAATAATATAATCGGCCCAAATAACTTAATTATGACCCAAATTATATAATTAATTTGGATATTTAGTTTAAGGGGCTAAATTAATTAAATTGAGCAAATTTTTATTTTATTTTACCCAAATAATTAATTTATTTTAATTTTGACACTTTAATAAATTTTCGGTGTCTACAGATTGCCCCCTCGAGATTGTGTCACGTACATGATTTTGAGTATTTACTCGTGATGGGGTCTCAACGTATTCGATTTAGAAGTCATTCAATTTTATTTTTTAACTATGTCACGTACATAAGATGAAGTGTTTGCTCGTGACTAGGTGTCGACCCACTTGATCTGGAAGTTGGATTTTGATTTTTATTAATACTACCTCACGTATACAATTTTGAAGTGTTATGCACGACAGGAAGTGTTCACTTGTGAGTGGATTGTTTGACTTGAAAGTCAAATCTTTGAAGAATATTCCCCAACTTTACATTAGAGGATATAACTGAAATAAATATATTTCATATATTTTCTTAACTAACAATACTTGTTTTTTTTTTAACAGATATAAAGCATAAGATTGATTTTCGGATTTAAATCCAATTAGTTGGCAAGTCAATCCTATTAACCGCCTCCGCTTCCTATTCTCCTGATATTCTTATGTAAACAAATCCGTATGACCATGAATCCCACTTCATTAGTGGCTACTTATTCTTTTCCCTTTATAAGACAATATGTATGCCTCAGTGGAATTTGGACTTGGAAGAATTGTCAGGAACTTTCAGACCTTTTACCCCTGCGTAACTTCGTAGGACTCTTCTTTATTTTATTTTTTTTTAATTTTCTTGTTGGCTTTTTTTTTTTTTTTTTTTTTTTT
>PYUH01004047.1:545603-565126 GCA_016808085.1 Suaeda aralocaspica
TTTTTTTTTTTTTTTTTTTTTTTTTTTTTTTTTTTTTTTTTTTTTTTTTTTTTTTTTTTTTTTTTTGCTTCCTTTAATGGTTGACTTGGACTTGTTACCTTTACTAAATTTCGTATGATACAAAATATTAATGTGCTAGTTTATTACTAATTTTCACCAGTCACCACTTTCTATATTTTTTTTTCATGACTAAACAAATACAACAACAAGACCACGCTATAGTGTAGCACTATAGAATTTTAATTTGCCTTATTATTCTCTTAATCAGTAAAATATGGTACCATGCATGTTACGCAAGATGTATTTGCATGGCATTATAGTATAATAATGCGGCCTCGACTTTCGTTTACTCACTTAATTATCCCTCTTGAGGTAGTAGTGTTAAAATTAGTTTGCCACTAATTGAGGGCTGCAACTTTGGTTATACACACATATATATTTCATATGATAAGCTATACTTTGCTTTAAGTGATCATATATTCGCAAGATTAGGCTTAATTTTGTTTGACATGCTTGTCCTCAATCTCCCGTATATTTTTCTTGTGTAGCATACATCAATTCGAAGAGAAGAGCTTGATTTGTGGTGACTTGACTTCGGGCTTACTCCAAGCATCCACAGGTATCTTATTCAACTCTCTATGCGAACTCATCTTCCTCTTTATTTTAGCACACTACAATCTGTATAGCTCGTGTTTGTGTGGGTGCATGTATTTGTATGTGTAGGGGCCCCAGATTTTAGGGTCCCAAATTTTTTTGGTCACCTGATATATGTGTTTTATGTTGTGTTTTTCCCTCAGGTTGATTCTTGTGCTAAATAGTTAAGTTTGTGGCTTTGTTTTGATCAAATATCGTCTTTCGATGTTAAGTTATGTCTTGGATCGGTTTTAGCATCTTTAGTTGACTTTTAGAACCTTTTTCGATTATTTTATACTCTTTCGGTTATTACGTGTGGTTTTCGGTTTTGTTTATATGTTTCAGGAGCGTAATAAGGAGCTATGAAGTCATTGGAGGCTAAAACGAGTCAAAAAGCACCTACCTCGAGATGCGTGCCAAGTCACGAACGAGATTCGAAGAATCGAGCAAAGAAGCAAGCAAGATCGTCAATAATTAGCTAAGCAAATTCCATGCGGCCGCGGCCTTCAAAAACACTAATGCTCTATGCGCCCGCAACATAGATCGCAGGTGGCTGTTTTAAGGGTCCGATTGATTTTTCTTCGTGGTTTTTTCTCGTGGGTTTTATTTTAATAAAACCTAAATACTATATATACTCTATGTAAAGGGGGCACGACCCTAACTAGTTTTTATCATATTTTTAGACCTAGGAATCCAAAAACCCTTATTCTCCCTAGAATTTTAGGATTGATTACTTTGTTCAACATTTCAAGCTTTCAATTAATGCAATTCAATCATTATTTTGGTAATCTCTTTCCTTATGCTTTTTAATTCCTTTGATTTCATGAATCTCTTTAGTTTCTTAGTTTTTATTTTTGATTAATTAGTTTTGCTATTTTGATTCTTAATTTAGTTTTATTAGTAATTAATTTAGTTTTAATTCTAGTTTTAATTAGTTTTTGTTCATGATCATGTTATTTAATTTTGATTTTGTTTTTGTTCCCTTAATTCTGTGTGAGTAGTCTTTTTCTCTAGGGTTAGGGGATCTATGATCATGATGTGAATTTGTTTTATGTTCTCTAATTAGTTCTTGGCTTTTAATTGAATTCCTATTATTGATTTCAATTAATTGCGATTAAATTCCAGATTTAGTTGTAAGTTAGGTTATTGTCGAAGTCGAGGCTGAGAGGTAAGATTACCACAATTAGACCACTAAATAATAGGCAAAAACGAATTTATGCGACCGAGAGCCGGTAAAGGAGTTTTGAGGGAGTCTAAGTTCGAGAGAATTAGTGAGCCCTAGTTCAATGAATGCCAATGAATTGATTAGTGAGCGTTAATTGAGTTTGTTGATTGATCATAGTGAATCGATAGCCCTAGTTTTCCTTTATAAGAGTTTAATCAATAATTTCCCGTCATTTCCTTAGTTTCAGTTTTAGTCTTCTTAGTTTTAGTCTTCTTAGTTTTAGTAGTCATTTACCGAAATTTCCACCAAGGCCCCTTACGCATTTTAGACATTTTAGAACTGATAGGATGTGATAGCTTCCTTGTGGATTCGATCCCTACTTCCCTAACTATATTAGTTAGTGTTGTTCGATTATTTTTGAGAGGTGCGCGATAGCCTGTTCAAATATTGGCGCCGTTGTCGGGGAGGCAATTTTTAATTCTATTAGTCAGTTTTAAAGTGTTATCTTGTTTTTATTTTCGGTTTTATTTTCTCACCTCAAGGAACCTTTACGTTCTTTGAGGTATTTCCCATTTCGGATTCGAGTTTCGATTATCTGCAGGTATTAGGTTGTATGCTGGTTTGGATTGACCCTAAACGGGAAAGATCATTGCATAAGAGGAGTTGTAGAAGGAGGTGGAGATTACGAAGAGTCATTCTTTCCGATCGAACATTGGTTGATTTGACACAACTTTTTGCTGAGTTGAATATTTCCGATAGTTCAGATAACGAAAAAATGGCAGAATCACAATTTAACGAAAACATCCCACCACGGAATGATGCACCGCAGCCGCCACCACCAGCAAGGTCCTTAAAAGACTATTCTCAGCCGAGTTCTGCAACAATGGGAGGTGGTTACCGAGTTCCTGATATAGAGGCCTTGAATTTTGAATTGAAGCCAACTTTGGTGAACATGGTTGAAAGGAATTAGTTTGCAGGCACAATGATGAAAGATCCGAACTTACATTTGAATAACTTCATTCAGTACTGCAATACAATCAAGAAAGCTGGTGTATCTCAAGATTACATACGACGTACGATGTTTCCATTAACATTAAAGGAGAAAGCTCGATCTTGGTTAAATGGTTTGAACATGGATACTATTAATAGTTGGGATGACTTGGCTCTTGCTTTTCAAAGAAAGTACTATCCTCCGGAGAGAACTGCACAACTTGGGAATCAAATTACGAATTTTAACCAAGAAACCGATGAAACTCTTTATGATGCATGGGAGAGATTCAAGGATTTGTTGAGAATGTGCCCTCATCACGGACTTGAGAAGTGGTTTTTAGTGCAATCATTCTATAATGGCTTGGGTAATCAGAGTAGAACTTTGCTTGATTCTGCTGCTAGTGGTCGATTTATGAACCAAGAAGTCAATGCTGCTTATGATCTAATTGAGGAGATTGCCATCCATAATTCTCAATTTGGTAATCCTAGAGGACATGCTAAGAGAGGAGGAAAACATGTGGTAGATGACAAATATGATAGTTTGGCTTCACAAATCAATGCAATCCATGAGAAGCAAGACAAGATCAACACACCATCCTCCAATCCAATGACTGTAGCTGCAATGGTTGCACTTTCGGGGGCTACAGATGTCTTTTGTGATTTATGTGGTTCTTTTGGGCATAGTATGCAAGCATGTGATAGTTCTATGGAGCAAGTATGTGCATTTCAAGCTTACAGGAATAACCCATTTTCTAACACATATAATCCTAGTTGGAAAGATCATCCATACTTCTCCTACAAGAACACTAGCAATGTTCAAAATCCGCAGCAGCAGCCACATTTTGCACCACAGCAACAACAGCAGGTTCAACGGTTTGCTCCACCTCAACCACCGGGTTTTAGTAGACCACCACCTCCAGCACCACTCCCAGCACCTCCACAGCCAACTAGCAATGAGTTTTCAAAACTGAAGAAGATGATGATGCAGATGCAGAAAGCCATGGAAGCTATGCAGGCCCACAATCGACAATTGGAGACTCAAGTAGCCCAAATTGCTCAATCATCAGCTCAACGGCAACAAGGCCAACTTCCTCCTCAACCTACTCCATCAAATGCTTCATCAAGCAATCCACCTCGTGATCATTGCAATTCCATTGCAACAAGGAGCGGTACTTACTATGAAGGTCCTAGAATGCCTGATGATGATGCTAACAAGGCTGCAGATGGGACAAAGTAGACTAGTTCGGTTGTCATTGAAGACCTTGAGGAAGTAGCTATAGAAAAGGATAATGAAGCACCAAGGAAGCAAGCTCCAGCAGCAGATTCAGTTATTGATACAATTCCTCCCTCAAAGGTGTCGTTACCCTTTCCGAACAGGGTAACTAGGAGTAAGAACGATAATCACTTTCGTAAATTCCTTGAAATAGTTAAAAATTTGCAAGTCACTGTGCCTTTCACTGATTTAATTACTCAAGTGCCTACTTATACTAAATTTTTGAAAGATATTTTGAGCAGGAAACGTGAGTTGAATGTAACAGAGACAGTTGCACTCACCGAGGAGTGCAGTGCGATCCTTCAAAATAAATATCCTCCTAAGTTGAAGGATCTAGACAGTTTTTCAATTCCATGTAATATAGGTCCTTTGTTTATTGATAAGGCTCTATGTGATTTAGGAGCTAGTGTAAGTGTGATGCCCTTATCAATTTGCAGGAAGCTTGACATGGGAGAGCTTAAATTTACTAATGTTACTTTGCAGATAGCGGATAGAACTGTAAAATACCCTAAGGGTGTTTTAGAAGATGTACCTGTTAGAGTAGGAAAATTTTTCATTCCTGTTGATTTTGTAGTCCTTGATATTGATGAGGATGCTCATATCCCTATCATTCTAGGTAAACCTTTCCTACATACTACAGGTGTCGTCATTGATGTTAAAAATGGAAGCTTAACTCTTTCTGTAGGGGATGACAAAGTGACATTTAATCTTAATAATGCAATGAAAAATCCCATGATAGAGCAGTCGTGTTATAGGATCGATATTATTGGTGAGTTTGTTTAGGATGACATGCCTTGATCCCTTACAAAGGATCCCCTAGAGGCCCTTTTGTGTTTGGATGCTAATGCAGGTGAAGGAGATTCAAAAATTGATGCTATAGGCCATGAATTGAACAGCGAGAAGATGACTTTAGAGGAGAGCCAAAGGTATCAATCATTGCCTCAATAATCATATGCCATCAAAGAGGTAATACAGCCTGAAATGAAACCCCTTCCCCCTAATTTGAAATATGCTTTTCTAGATGATGCCGAGATGTATCCAGTTATAGTTAGCTCGAAACTTACTGATAGTCAACTTGAAAAGTTACTTGCTGTGCTTAAAACTCACAAAACGCTATTGGTTATACACTTGATGATCTAACTGGAATAAGTCCTGACTTTTGTATGCATAGAATTCATCTAGAAGAAGGCCTTGTATACAGGGACAAAGGAGAATTAACCCTAACATGCAGGAAGTGGTGAAGAAAAAGGTTCTTAAACTTCTTAATGCAGGTATCATTTATGCTGTGCCAGATTCTCAATGGGTAAGTGCTGTACAGTGGTCCCTAAGAAGGGAGGAACAACTGTTGTGCGTAATGATAAAAATGAACTTATCCCTACTAGAATTGTTACAGGTTGGCGAATGTGCATTGATTACCGGAAATTAAATGTTGCCACCAAAAAGGATCATTTCCCTCTCCCCTTTATTGATCAAATGTTAGAAAGGCTAGCAAATAATAAATATTTTTGCTATCTAGATGGTTACTTTGGGTTCTTTCAAATACCTATCCATCTTGATGATCAATCAAAAACGACATTTACATGCCCTTATGGCCCTTTTGCTTACTGAGAATGCCCTTTGGTCTATGTAATGCACCTGCTACCTTTCAACGATGTATGATGGCTATATTTTTGGAGTTCACAGAGTCTAGCATGGAAGTCTTCATGGATGATTTTAGTGTCTATGGTACTGATTTTGATTCATGTTTGGCTAACTTGACCAAAGTGCTTAAAAGATGTGAACAGGTGAATTTGGTCCTCAAGTGGGAGAAATGTCACTTTATGGTGACAGAAGGAATTGTCCTAGGACATCTAGTCTCTGAGAGAGGTATTGAAGTAGATAAAGCTAAAATACAAGTTATTGAACAACTACCTCCACCGGTAAGTGTAAAGGGCGTTAGAAGGTTTTTAGGTCATGCAGGGTTTTAACGCAGATTCATTAAAGATTTTTCTAAAATTGCTAAACCCCTAACTCAAGTACTATTAAAAGACGCCGAGTTTAAATTCATTGATGAATGCCTTCAATCTTTTAATTTGATCAAACAAGCACTAGTCTCAGCACCAATCATTCAATCACCCGATTGGGAATTACCTTTTGAAATTATGTGTGATGCTAGTGACTATGTTGTAGGTGTTGTGTTAGGTCAGAGGAAAGATAAAATTTTGCATGCTATCTACTATGCTAGTAAGACTTTAGATCCAGCTCAGATTAACTATGCCACAACAGAAAAAAAACTGCTTGCTATAGTGTATGCTCTAGATAAATTTCGTTCTTATATTATAGGTTCGAAATTTATTATTAACACTGATCATGCAACTTTAAAGTACTTACTTGGAAAGAAAGAAGTAAAACCGAGGCTTATTAGGTGGATTTTGCTCCTTCAGGAGTTTGATTTAGAAATATGTAACAGAAAGGTGCACAGAATGTGGTTGCAGACCACCTATCTAGAATTTGATATGAAAATGTGGAGATTTCAACTCCTACGGATGACTCTTTTCCTGATGATCATCTTCTAGCTGTGATTTCTAATACTCCATGTTTTGCTGATTATGCTAATTACGTAGTTGGAGGAGTGCTACCTCCCGATCTTACTTATCAACAACGGAAAAAGTTTTTACATGATGTTAGGCGTTATTTTTGGGATGACCCTAACTTGTTTCGTGAGTGTGCAGATGGGTTATATCGCAGGTGTGTACCAGATTGGGATGTCTATGATGTTCTGCACCATTGCCACTCATCACCCTATGGAGGACATGCTGGACCCGCCAAAACGATGTTTAAGGTATTGCAATCCGATTTTTATTGGCCTACGATACTCAAGGATGCTAGAGACTTTGTCATGTCTTGTGATTCGTGTCAACGAACATATAATATCTCAAAAAGGCAAGAAATGCCTCAAAGAGGTATTTTAGAAGTTGAAATTTTCGATGTTTGGGGTATTGATTAAATGGGTCCATTCCCTTCTTCTAATGGTAATCGTTTTATATTGGTCGCTGTGGATTATGTTTCCAAGTGGGTGGACGCAATTGCTTCTCCCCCTAGTGATGCTAACACTGTTTTAAGATTGTTTAAGCAGGTTATTTTTCCTAGGTTCGGAGTCCTTAGAGCTATCATTAGTGATGGGGCAATGCACTTTCATGAGAAAAGGTTGGATAAGCTGCTAGTAAAATATGGCGTTTACCACAGGACGGGATTGGCATATCACCCACAAACCAGTGGTCAAGTCGAGGTTTCAAACCGAGAAATCAAGTCCATTCTAGAGAAGACGGTTGCGAAATCGAGAAAGTATCGGAGTAGCAAGCTTCATGATGCTTTATGGGCGTACAGAACAACGTTTAAAACTCCAATTGGCACTTCCCCATATAGATTGGTTTATGGAAAAGCGTGCCATCTTTCAGTAGAACTTGAATACAAAGCTTATTGGGCAATCAAGGAATTAAACATGGATGCTAAGCTTGCGGGTGAAAAACGGTTGCTACAGTTGAATGAATTGGATGAATTTCGGCTAGGAGCATATGATAGTGCCAAAATCTACAAAGAAAAGACGAAAAGATGGCACGACAAACGAATCACGAAAAGGGAGTTTCAAGTCGGTGATAAGGTTCTATTGTTTAACTCAAGACTTCGATTATTCCCTGGAAAGCTGAAATCTAGATGGAGTGGCTCCTTTACAGTGATAAATGTTAGCAAATTTGGCTATGTTGAAGTTCAAAGTGAAAAGGGTGAAATATTCAAGGTTAACGGTCAAAGGTTAAAGCCATACTATGAAGGAGATGTCATCGGTTTGGTTGAAGTCATCCAACTCGATGATCCTAAGACGCCTTGATCACTAATGCAGCCATGGTCAAGCTAGTGACCCTAAAAGAGCGCTCCTCTAGAGGCAACCCGAGCTTTCTATCCCATCTTTTCTCTTTTTGCGTGTTTTTGTGTGTTTTCGAAGTTTAGTTTAGCTTAGTTTAGNTTTGCGTGTTTTTGTGTGTTTTCGTAGTTTAGTTTAGCTTAGTTTAGCTTTTGTTTTGATTTTGTGAAGTCTAGCTAAGGGTCTAAGGGTCTAAGTGTTTAATGTTTAATTGGGGTAATTAAGGAGAGTCTAAGAGTTAAAACGTGCTTAAGTGTTGATTAATAATAATAATTTATAATATAATTCATTAATTAGGGAGAAAAGAGAAATAAATCAGCAAAAAAGTGCCCCAGAGACGACATGCGGACACAGTGAACAAAACACCCATTCATCTATGCGCCCGCATTATAGATTAGAGAGTTTGTAAAACACTGCAGACCACACCTGCGGACGCAGCAACCAAATCACTTTTCTTCGCTGCAGGCGCAGGTATCCCCTGCGGTCATCCGTATGTTTTTTTTCTTTTTTTTTTTTCGCGTGGGGCTTAATAATGCTAACCCGTGTTTCTTTTATTCGCCCCCCGTTATTATTATTATTATTATTATTATTATTATTATTATTATTATTATTATTATTATTATTATTATTATTATTATTATTATTATTATTATTATATCTTTTTATCATTAATATTATTTTTATTTTCATCTTTTAATCTCCTAAACTCCCAATCTATCTTCTTCCTCCTCTCTCACACCATTACAATCCCAAAAACCTTCAACTTTAATTCACCATAACTCACTCCATACTACTCCAAATCACTTCAAATTTTAACACAACACTCCTCTCACTACTCTAAACAACATTTTGGAGTTAAAATTTGGAAAAAAAATCACGAATTGCAACACCTAGGGTTCGAAAGTTCGAATTAAATTTGGGTTTGATTTTTGGGTTGCTCCTTCAATTTCTTCAAATTTCTTACTCTATTATCATCTACTAAGGTATAACTTCCTTTTTATCCAATTTTTATGAAGTTTTATGAAGTTTTCATGAATTTTCAATTTTTGGGTATTTTTATTACGAATTTAATTGCTCATTCTAAACTTGATTGTTGTTGTTCATGAGTGCTTAATAGCTATTTTTATGCTTCATTATCATGTTTAAAGTTGTTAATTATGAGTAATTGGAAGTTTTTGTGCTATATTGTTGAGTAAGATTTTCATGAAATTTTTGATGATTGCTCATGAAGTTGTTGATAATTAGGAGTGTTAACTAGTTAAATTCATGCTTAAAGTCTTTAGAATGCTTAAAATTATGCTTTTGATTACTTCATTGCTTACTTAGGATTCTAGCTTTGCTCATGAAATTTCATTTGCAACTTTCATATTGAACTTTATGCTTATAGATTGGTTAGTAGTTGCTACTTATCTTAACTAGTCATTTATACTTGTTCTTAAAGTCTCATTGGAGTTGTTTGGATGATTTTAATTGTTCAATGGTTGGATTCATATTATGGTGGAAGTTGGTTTTTGGTGCTGCACTTGATGTTCTTTTGTCAATATGAGCTTGGAAATGTTGGTTTTGGAGGTATAATATCCAAGTAATGCTTAAGTTCGGATGTATTGGTTGAACTCTTGGCTTTAGTTGTTTAGAACTTTGTAGTTCTCATTGGTTTAGTTGCGTTTACAAACGGGTCACTCAAATNAAATCCCAGTTCATTAATTTTCGTGGGCATTTGAGTTTTTGATTGAATTTGCTTATTATTTGGGTTAATTTTCCTGGGTTTCATTGCTTTTCTTTGATTATGCAATTTATAGGTATTATATTTTTGGAAATTACACAACTTTGTTTGATTGATTTTGAAATTTGATTCAGAGAAGTGTTTCTTATATCTTCCAAGCTTTTTGGGAGCTCAAGTCTAATACTTTGATGAACATTTGCCAATTATTTGATTGATGCTTTACTTTTGGCGATTTTGTTGCAATAGTTTATAATTGATTTACTTGGATTAGCAACTTTGCATAATTGAAGTTGTACTTTGAATTTATTGTAGTTGTTCAGTTTGATGATCTGATATATATTCTTTTTAAATTATACCTTAGTTATTATTGTGTTAAGGTAGTGTAGAGATATTGTAATCATGTGTTTTGGTGCCTACATTGTGTCATTTGCAATTTACAATCATGCTTTGGCTTATAATTTTGCTGCTTATTTTCTTGATTGTGGATCATACTATGAGTGAGTTTGATTGTGTTGAAGTTTTTTGCGCGTGTCTCATGATATGATGTAGCTATTAGGAAGCATGTCACCATGTTTAAGATCACAAGTTCCTTGTGAATAGGCAATTTATTTGTCACCATTTTTCAAGATGTCAATTTGTACTATGTAAAGCAGTAGATGGATCTCGGTCTTATTCAAATTGGTCAGCTGTGATTATTCTTGTTGGCTCTTAGAACAAAGAATAAAATTTAGGAAGGGAGGATAGATGAGAATTGGAATTTGTAGTGTTCATATCTCATTACTATTATTCCTATTCTTGTTGAGAATGGGGTGTAATTTGTAAGAGGACAAAAAATGGAACACTTTATGCTTAGTTGTGCAAAGATGTGTTTTCTTCACCGTAAAATGTTTTTAGAATAGTGATTGAATTGTGGCTTTAATCTCGTCCTTTGTAAGGAGTTTTTGGCGATTATAATTAAAAAAATCTAGGTTTTTCTTTTATTCTGAAGTTATGATTTTGTTATGTTTGCATTTTGGTTAAATATTTTACTGTAATATTTGCTGTTATTGGGCTAACTACTTAATTACCTTACTTCTAACAATTGGCTTTTAGCTATTCATTAAACAACTTATATATTTAACCCTTCTTCTCTATAATTATTTTTTTTTTCCATAAAATGAGCTGAATATATGTAATCGAGCTATGAAATTTCTGAGAATAACCACTACATGTGCGTCTAAATTACCCCAATTTTATGAATCGAACCTTTGTGACCGTTTCAGATTGATAAAATAGTCATTTTTACCGATTTAAAATGGATGGTGTTATAATTTGTTTGGTTTATTAGATTTAATAATGACAGCTGAATTTCCTAAACACTTTCGTGTGGTAATGGATTAGTTTTTATGTTTGTATGAAATATGGCTCTTTGACTATGGACTAAGGTTACGTTGTACTTACTTTGTTCAGATTTTCAGCACCACCATCAACAAATCGTGAAGTTCCGACTGCAGCAGCAAGAAGGTTCAGTTCCTCCATCAACAAATCCAGAGGCGGTTATTGGGACCTAGGGTTTCGATTTGTAAAGGTAAAACTCTTTGTATTCTGTTTTTCAGTTTGGACCTACGGTTATTGGGAGGCGGTTATATTTGTTTTTTCAGTTTGTATTCTGTGCAGTTATGTCAATTTTTGTGAATTCAGCAGTTGAATCTGTGAATCTGTGCAGTTATGTGGTTATTGAGCAGTTGAATATGTGAATCTGTCAATTTATGTGTGTTTAATTGATTGTGTGAGAGTGTGAATGTATGAACTGGTATTTTTTACCTGTGCATTGTGTTTCACCTCAAATTTCATATTCATGAGTTTTTGTGTACTTTTGTGGAGTCTTTTATCAAGATTTTGTAAACATATTCCATTTATGGAAAAGGCTGCTCAATTGCTAAGAGTCTGCGACATTATCCTACTGTAGAACTGGTATGTTATCGAATATTGAGTGTTTGAGCATATGGATTTGAAGCTATCATATGGCATCTGTTACTTAAAAAATCTTTCATGGCTATTTATTATTCGGAAGAATCTCCAAAAAGACTTACCCTTGTGTATAATTAAGTAAATGTCCATTGAGCTATTTATTAAGAATTATTGCCTATGCTCTAAAATTCTAAACCTCAAGTAAAGCATTGTAGTCACTTGTTTATTTTTATGTAGGTTTTATCATCAATATTTATTACAGTAGTTATTGTGTATAAGTTTTGATCATCTTTAATTAACCTGTCAAAGCACCTGAATAGTATAAAGCCGTGGACTGCGATAGACCTTTTGGGTACCTAGGTCACTCCCAAGATGCATAAAGTGTCTAGTAAAAGATCTGCACATTGTAAGTTGGATCAGATAGAAATAATGAATAACTGAATTACACCTTTTTTCTGTAATTTTTTGCTCTCATTTTTTGAATTTGTTGATTTACTTTTTCTCTTTATAAGAAATTGAGGTATTAGATTCTTTCTTTTAGGGTTTAGGTTCTCATAATTTGTTGTGGGTTGTTATGGGTATTTTTAAGGAAAAGTATTGTGGGTTTTCGTAAGCCATATACGTAATATGCAATTTCAAACTTTTTAGTATGTATTATTATCTATTACAATCTTTAATTTTATTTACACTTGGTATTTATAAAACTGCAATAGTCACTTCATAGCTAAGTAGCTAACATTAAGTGCCTACTACATATCAAGTGACTTCACACAAAAATATGCCATAAATTAGTTAATTTTATCATCTACTGCAATTATTTTCATATAATCCTCTGTTCTACATATAGTAACCAACAAAATTCAAAACTTGGAAACTCAAAATCCATCTAAGCTAGAGCTCCATTTCAAATACTAAAGTCAAAAGTCAAATCAGTATTTCAGTTATACCGTTAGAAGAAGTGTAAATTTTCATTCATTCACAATAAAAATTATCCATTACTAATCCATACTAATACCTCAGGAGTGGGTGTTCGGTTCAACCCTTTCTAGTAGTATGGAATGGGTGTCGCTATTAATGATGAAAAAGATGAAAAAGTTGGAATCATTTACCAAGGGTATAGGATTCCACACCTCCCTTGTTAACATATGAGCGATGAGCCAAACAACTTATAAAAAGAAACGGATTTTCACTCCATACTCTATGGTTTCATATTCTCATTCCATCCCATTCCAAGTTTTTGAACCAACATGCTCTTAGTCGCTACTCACAACTCGAAGGCTATTGGAAAACAGAACCAACCTCCCAAACTAACAAGTGTACATGGAATCTGAAAAATTCCTTATGATCTCTCACTACTACGTAATTTGCTTCTTCAATTATAGTAAGCAATTGCTGAACTGATAAACTAATTAAATGTTTATTAAATCAAGAAGCACATTTTTGGAAGAATTATACACAACCATATATTAAATTTACTATGTTATTGTACTGAATACCTTCAATTGTGTGTTGTTAGTTGCACAAGATGTCAAAGGATCGGTCATGGATGTAGAATTGTCGTGATAAGGCGAAATTTGTAGAAGAGGTGTTTGAAATTTGTGAGCGTGTAGAAGCATATTCACAAACTCAAAAAAACAGGGGGTTTTACTGTCCATGTTTCAAGTGTGACAATGATCGTAAGTTTGAAAGTATTGCTGAGGTCAGGCTGCACCTACTTCTTCATGGTTTTCGACCTGATTATTATGTGTGGAGTTATCAAGGTGAGACAGGAGTCCATGACGGTCCTTCTTCGCGTGGTAATCATCAACATGATGATAGTAGTCATCAACATAACATGGATTTTACTAATGCAACCAATGATGATGTCTATAGGAATGATGATTACGAACGCGATGAAGCGGATCATAGAGTCGAAGAGATGGTGGAAGGCCTTGACAATGGACGAGGCTTTGAATCCATTTCAGAGGCCTCTCGAAAGCCTTTGTACCCCGGTTGTACTAAATTGACCATTCTTGTTGCTGTGATGGAATTGTTTAGTGTCAAGTCAGAAAACAATTGGACTGATAGAAGTTTCACAATGTTACTAGAAAAGCTGAGTGGCATGTTTCCGGATGGAAATGAGCTTCCTAAGTCAACTTACTATGCTAAGAAGCTGATGTGTCCATTCGGCTTAGAGTATGAGAGAATACATGCTTGTCCAAATGATTGCATATTGTACCGAAAAGATTATGAGTTGTTGGATAAGTGTCCAAAGTGCAATTTGCCACGTTATGACCGACAAGGGGCACGGGGTAAAGCTGGTCCGCCGTCCAAGGTTTTGTGGTATCTCCCAATAATACCAAGATTCAAGCGGTTGTTTTCAATTACGAAGGATGCTAAGAATCTAAGGTGGCATGCGGAGGGTAGAAGGGTGAAGGGTTTGCTACAACATCCAGCTGATGGTCCGGAATGGAAGACTATCAACAGGAAGTATAAGACATTTGGAGATGACAATCGCAATCTCAGGCTTGGGTTGTGCACTGACGGAATGAACCCTTTCGGTACTCTTAGTTCGAAGCATAGTTCATGGCCGGTAATTTTAACGATCTATAATCTTCCACCTTGGTTGTGCATGAAAAGAAAGTACCTTATGCTATCACTTCTTATTTCTGGTCCAAAGCAACCCGGTAATGACATTGATGTGTATTTGGAGCCCTTAGTTGATGACTTAAGAAAATTATGGGATGAGGGTGTTTTGGTGTATGATTCCCATGCAAAGGAGACTTTCACGTTGCGTGCAATGCTTTTGTGCACTGTCAACGACTTTCCAGCTTATGGTAACTTATCTGGGTACAAGAACAAAGGGATGAAGGCTTGCCCTATTTGCATGGACGATGGTGATTCTACATGGGTGGGTAAGTATGTTGACTGGTGCCATCGAAGATTCCTTCCACCTAACCACCCTTTTCGGAAGAAAAAGAAGCCATTCAATGGGATGGTTGAGGATCGTGTTGCTCGTCGTCCATTAACTGGTTATGAGGTGTATTCACAGGTTAAGGGGGTTCAAACCATTTTTGGGAAACCGAATGTCAACTATTCCGGGTTGTGGAAAAAGGAGTCTATATTTTGGCAGCTTCCATATTGGAGAGATTTACAAGTCAGACATTGTCTCGATGTGATGCACATCGAGAAAAATGTTTGCGATGCCATACTTGCCACCCTTTTCAACATTCCGAACAAGACTAAAGACACTAGAGTCAATCGGGACTTCTTGAAACAACTTGGAGTTCGACCCGAGCTCTGGCCTCAGCTGAAAGAGAGTAAAAAAAGGAAGAATCAGGAGGAAGATGTACCATCACAGAAAGGAAAGGGGAAGGAAAAGGTGCAACAAAGTTCAAATGAAGAGAAAAAAACCTACTACCTTCCTCCAGCTTGCTACACAATGTCGAAACAGGAGAAGATACACTTCTGCACATCTTTATACAACTTAAAGGTGCCGTCAGGGTATTCTTCTAACATGAGAAGATTTGTGACTTTAGATGGTGAGTTGATGTTATCTAGTATGAAATCACACGACTGTCATGTTATGATGCAAGTGTTTTTACCAATTGCAATCCGTGGGATTTTACCTAAACATGTTAGGTACACCATCACCGAACTATGTTCCTTCTTCAATACAATATGTAGCAAAGCACTAGATCCAACTACGTTGGATACCCTCCAAGCACGTGTAGTTGAAACTCTTTGTAAGTTTGAGATGTATTTCCCGCCTGCATTCTTCGATATAATGGTCCACCTAATTGTACATCTCGTTCGTGAGATTAAGCTTCTAGGTCCCGTGTTCTTGAGATGGTGCTATCCTTATGAAAGACATATGGGGGTCTTAGGTAACAAGGTGGCGAATCCTGCAAGACCAGAATCTAGTATTGTTCAAGGGGTCATCAGTGATGAGGTCGGAAATTTCATAGCAGAATACGTTGCAGGTGCACATCCTATTGGTTTGCCTAAAACACGTCATGAATGGAGGCTTGATGGGAAGGGTACTATTGGGTCAAGAACGAGTTTGGCGAATCTGACAGTCCTCAACCAAGCTCATTTGTATGTGTTACATCATATGGCAGAAGTTCATCCTTTTCTTACTGAACATTGGCAGATCTTAAAGACTCAAAATCCAGGGATATCTGAAAGGGCATTGTCTAATTTGCATAATAAGACATTTATTGAGTGGTTTCACAACCGAGTTGTTGTGGACAATCTGCAGGGTGTGACTGAAATAGTGAAGTGGTTAGCTTATGGTCCTCGGGAAACCATTACAAATTACGAGGGTTATGATATAAATGGGTACTCATTCTGGACCACTTATCAGGATCAAAAGTCCCCATGTGTGCAGAATAGTGGTGTATCCTTGTTGGCATCATCAACCTTTTATGCTAGTGCAAAGGATCAAACTCCGGTAGATGCTACGGTAATGTACTATGGCCAAATTGCTGAAATGTGGGAGTTAGAGTATTGTACCTTCAATGTTTGCCTTTTCAAATGCAAATGAGTAGATATTAATCGGCGTTCCGTAAAAAATGATGACCCGTGTGGTTTCACTCTTGTTGACATGACTCGAATGCGTGAGGGTCCTGAGCCTTTCATACTTGCGGGGCAAGCAAAGCAAGTTTTCTACGTAACCGACCCTGCTGACTCAAAATGGTCTATAGTGTTGCCGGGGAAACGTAGTATCCTTGGCATCAGAGATGTTGACGATGAGGAAGAGTAAGACGCTTTTGAGGATTCTTCACCTTTTATGTGTCCTAAAACAAGTGTTGCCGAATCGGTTGCTAACAAGTCCAGTTACCTGCGTGAAGACCACGCCGAAGGGATAACTGTTGCTGAAAATTGAATGTACTCAAAATTGTAACACATTTAATTATGATATACACATTTAAATATGATATACACATGTAAATGTAAGACATTTTAGTATGATATATACATTTCATTATCATATCCAGGGATTTTGCGTCAATGATTTCTTAGTGATTTTGAGTGATTTTTAAGTGATTTTGATTCACATTTAATGACTGATTTTGAGCGAGTGGCAATTGACTATGCATGATTTTTAACGAATGATTTGTCAGTGATTTTGAGTAATTTTCACTGATCATGAACCGTTGTGACTGCTTTTTGTTTTGAGATCATCCTGTAACTGTGTAACTGATTTTGTTATGATTTTATTTTTACATTGTTTGATGAATGTTGGTATATTGTTATGATCTCGGCTAAAGATTTCTTTCATGTCCATTATTTGTATTTACATTGATTTGTGTTTGTAGGTTGCATTGAAGTCCATGTCCAGTGATGACGATGTACATAGCGGTGATGATTCAAGCTCCGCGTCGGACCCAAGTTTTGGCCATCTCTTAGAGGAAGATCAAGGAGAGCCGGAAGATATAGAGTACGACAAATTCCTTCAGAAGGTAGAGCAGTTCGAGAGAATGGCTGACGAAGCACCACCAATTGATGAAGCCGAAATTGCAGCCCCTAAAACTGCCCCCAGTCAGCCACAGCATACATTATCTCAGCAGCCTCAGTCCGCACCTGATCACGCTGCTGTTGAGCAACCTGATTCCACACCTAATCAGGCTGCTGGTCAGCAGGCATCTTCTGCTGACAGGGGTGTGACGAAGTCTTTGTGCAACAGGAGAGGAAGAGGTCCGTCTAGGGGTGTGAAGTCGACTACACCAATGTATCTCGAGTACAATAATGCTGGCCAACCATGCGGTGAGTGGCGAAAAATGTATGGGAGACATATCGACATTTGTATGAGAAAGCTATCTATTTTGCTGAAGTGGGAAGACGTGGAGGATGGCTTGAAAGCAGCTATGTGGCAAGATACTGTGGTATGTCCTTGTTATGTGTACAAGATGTTTAAATTTATGGTTTAACTAGCATATTGGCTTAACTTTAATATAGTATATGCTGAAACCTATTTTTTTATGTAGAATTTGTTCCATATCGAAGTTGATGAGGCTAAGAGGCAACTTTTCCTCTCGGCCATTGCGGAAAGATTTAGAGATTTTAAGTCTAAACTTGTGAGTGGGTGGATCACCAAAAAAAGGAAGCGATCAAAGAAGGAAGCTAATAAGATGCCATACGATATTTACCCTCACATATCGAGCAAAGAATGGGAGGCCTTTGTTGCAAANGGCCTTTGTTGCGAAGAAGACAACTCCGGAGCAAGTAGTAAGTATATCACTAACCATCGTATCTGTTGTTACATTAATCCTATGTTTTACTAACCATAATTTGCCTTTTGATTTGGACAGGAAAAACACACTATTGCTTCGCAAAGTGTCTCGCAAAAGAAGGCCTATCACCGCATCGGGCAGAAACCGTATGAGCGGTCAAAAGATGATTGGAAAGAAGAAGGTTTTTATGAAAAGGTGGTGTCGTGTGTTGGTGACAAGGAAGCGACCTCTTCTTCATCTGTTACGGTAATTGGCTCCAATCGCGTGGTAGATTGGTACTGTTCTTTACATGCTCGAGATGCAAGTGGGAGGCAAGTTATTGTAGACCCTGAGTTGAAGAAAGTGGCAGATGCTGTGGTAAGAAAATTCGTTTCATTTTTTGCCATTTTTGTTTGATTTTTGCTATTTTCGTTTGTTTTTGGCTATTTTCGTTTTTGCTACTCTTCGTTTGATTGTTGTTATTTTTCGTTTGATTTGTAGCTACTAGGTATTTCATGCCAACTAATTTTGAGAAATCCTACCCATTCCTATTTACTTTGTCTAATATCAAGATTGAATTAAAGTAGAACATAAAACCAAGATTCAATTAAAATAGAACATCAATAGTACTTGATTGAACATAATATCAAGATTCAATTTTGTATCTATAACACAGCTTGAAACGAACAACGAGGGTGAATCTCAAGGTCAGAATCCTACCCCTGCGGCAGGACTTCCCCCGGACCACGCAGGACGTGTGAAAGGTTTGGGAGGTGTACGTTTAGGTAAGCGAAAGGCATTTCCACAAGACAAGTCAGGAAGTAGTGCTTCGAAAACGAAGAGAGGTCCAGAAATGAAAAAATGGGGGGGAGTTGGTAAAGGAAGTTCAAAGTATGTGAGAAGGGTGGACTTCTTGATGTAGATTCACCTAATGAAGATGAAGTTCATGACAAGTCAAGCCGGAGAAAACAGACTTCCCGAGCTTCAAGTGAGCCTCCCATTCCAGATGTGGAGGTAATGTTTGCTAACTTTTTTCATACTTTTAACTTCTTTTTTTTAATACTTTACACTTCATTTTTTAATACTTTTAACTTTATTTTGTGATCATATGGCCGTCAACTGTAATTATTTTGCAGGAGGAAACACCATGCACAATGCTTCTCCGGGATCCACGAGGTGGAAATGATGGTTTACTGGTCGTTGCATTTGGCCATCTTCAACCAACTGTCCAGGCCCAAGTCTCGCATCTCCAAGCTGTTGGTGTAGGCAATTGTAACGTGTCGGTTGATTCAATTGTAGACGGATGGGAAGATGTAATACTTCCCCTTCCGCGGCTAGAGTGGGGATTGAATACTTTGGGAGAAGCACGAGGGAGTTTTGTAATGTGGCCTAGGAAATAGGTGCGGTTTCCAGAAGAGGTGATTAAAAGCCTTAAATAAAATTGATTACTACTAATTCTCCAATTATCGTTTTAATCCTTTTTATTGTCGTTCTCATATATATGTTAATGTGAATAAAGGGGAGAGCTGAAAGAGAACAAGAACAATAACACGGGAACAGAGATTCCGCAAAAGAACGAAAGGTTGGCCCGAACAACATGATTTCCTCGAAAGGTTCAAACAAGGAAGATGAAGATGAGGTGTACAAAAATGTGTCACCCGCGTGTCAGTGGCTACATGAATGCACCAAAGATGAGC
>PYUH01004047.1:569755-629715 GCA_016808085.1 Suaeda aralocaspica
GGAGTTGGTTGCGTCTTGTGGTTCTTAGTTGTTCGTTTATGTGTTCAAAGTTCCTGGTGTTCGTTTAACATGCACTTATGGTTTGTGTGATTGCTATTAACGAAGTATCATTCAACTGGTTTTAAATTATTATTTATTAGGTATTCACAAAAGCTACATGGGTTCGAGAAGGGCCTTTCAGCAAAGCACAAATAAGCGAGGTTCGAGACAAGGTTACGACATTCTTGTACACACATTGTTTATGAAGAAGCTAGGAATATATTAGTACATTCACTTGACTTAGTTATTAATTAAACTTTTAGCTATTGGTAATTTGTGTATTGGTACAGTGAGACTGCAGTGTAGTAGTTTGGTGGTGGGATTAGCTGCTGTTATAGGCTATGTTGTTTGTTGTGGTTGATGGTTGAGTGTTGTGCTGTTTCTGTTTCTTTGTTNTGTTTCTGTTTCTTTGTTTGTTTAGGTGTTGTGGTGTGTGGTTTCAGCATGTTTGTTGTAGTGTTGATTTGCTGCTGCCCTGGTTCAGTTGGTTTGTGGGTTGGTTGTGTTGATATGCAGTATGGAGGTTAAGTTTTGGGTGCTTTTGGGGTGCTGCTGTAGATTGTGCTGTGATGGGGCTGCTTTCTGGTTATGGCAGTGTTGGTTTTCAGGTGTGCTGCCTGGTTCTTTGGTCAGTGTTTGACTGGGTGCAGTTGGTGTGGAGAAAGGGGTGAATTGCTGTGGTGGTCAGTGTTTGCTGAATATGCTGTTATTTTTTTGTTGTAAGCTGGTTGTGGATTGGTCTAGTTTGGCTGTGTGCTGCTGCTTGTTTTGCTGGTTGTGGCTAGCTGAGTTGTTGTTATGGTAGTTTGGTGGTGGTTTTGGCAGCTACTCACTGTAGTGTTGTGCAACTAGTGTGGTTGTGTGCTGCTGCATGTTTGGTGAGTGCTGCTGTAATGCAGTATGAGCATTGCTGCACATTGTAATGCTTAATTTGGGTTGTGGGTGTTTGGTTGTTCTTGGTTTTGTTTTTTAATTTGTTGGTGTTTTTTTTTTTTTGGTTTGTTTGTTTTATGTATAGTTTGAATTCATTTGAGCTGCTTTGGCTGAACTGAGTCAGTTTGGCTAAGGCTGGCTATCTAGGTTGTATACTTTCCTTTCTTGGTAATAACAATCGATTAATTTATATTAATTGAACTGGATTTGGTTTCGATAAATTGGGTACTAGCTGCGGAATATTATTTGCAGGGAGCGTGGATGATATTAGGAATTAGGAGCGTAATTTAATTTAAGAAAATTACCCAAAGATTTAAAAAAAACTATTTGTTGCGGTTATCCAATTAACCGCAGCAAATAACTCAACTGAAAATGGAGGGAAACTGGTTATTTGCTGCTATTATTTGCTACGGTTCTCCAAACAACCGCAGCAAATAAAATTTGATTATTTGCTGTTGCTATAAGTGCTGCGGTTCAAAACCGCAGCAGATAACTGGCAAAAAACCGCAGCAAAACTCGTTTTTTGTACTAGTGTAGAATGCCGTGATTGTTTTCTTTGATCATGCTTTTACATCCCATGGTTCTTTATGCTTTCATGATTGGCATGATTTCGGTTCCGAGACTTGCTTCAATAGAATGCTAATCCCTGTTTTTCCTGCATATGTTTTGTAGGATCATGAGGAAATCAATTGGCAAATTACTTGGCAGAGACCCCAAGAAGTCTCAGAAAACCGGGGCATCCTCTTCAGCTTCCAAGGGAAACCAACCATCATCCTCCAGAAGACCACCTCAAAACCGTCAGGAAAGGCAGAAACGTTATGAAAAGCTTTCCAAGAGAACAATCATATCCACACGGTTCTTCCACAAAGACACATGTGACAAGCTTGGTATTGCAGATCTGGTGATGAGAATGGCCTACCGGATTGGATGGGGAAGCTGGATCAATGCTACCATGCCCGGTCCTGATGGTAAAATCCAGCCGGTCCCACACACATTTAGAGAGCTCACCCTGGAGTTCCTATCCAGTTACCACTTTCATGTTACCCAGGAGACTCCTACTGCTGAAAGAAAGACACATATCAGCTTCACCATCTTCGGACAGCACTATGAGATGGATGTTGATGAATTAAATGAGAGGTTTCTATAGAACTCTGAAAATGCAGTATGGTCTACAGCAGAGCATGAGTGGGGACCATATTTTGAGGGAGCTTGGTGGGAGCGAATTACTAATGGCAGTTCCACCTTTACTTCTACAACTGCCAAAGCATCGGAGGTCCAGCATCCTGCCCTTCGGTACTTCCTAAGGTTTATGGTTTACTGCCTATTTTTGAGAGGAGAGTTAGATCAAGTCTATCCTAATGCGATTAGATTATTGTGGATGGTGATAGAAAGATATGCCAGACAACCTCTCCATTATAACTTCAGGTTTTTTCTAGCTCGCCGGTTTGCTGAAATTGCATAGGGGATTACTAACACCGGCACTATCTACATAGGTGGCATGATCACATGGTTAGCCCACACTCTAGGTCATACTGAGCAGATCCACCAGCTAAACCCGGTCGAGGAAAACCCCTACCTTAACACGACTTCCCTGAGAGGTGCTAACTTCCTTAGACATTGTCAGAGAGGGCACAGAGAGAGATTTGTTTGGTGTGTTTGGGAAATTTCATGGTGATACCTGCCTAGTGCCAATGTTAGTCTCACCTACCAGGAGCATCCGGACGGCCAGAACCCTTGAAGGATCCCACCTGACCATATCCCACTGCTGGAGAGGGCAGATTCAGAGAAGAGGGCCATGCAAATGGTCAACCTGAACCAGTAAGCAAGCGGCCAGCCCCAGCATCCACCAGCCCCACCATGAGCTGAGCCACCACGACATAGCTATGCCGGTCACTCCTCCTCCGTATTCGACATGACTCCCCTAATGAACCGATTTGATGACATGCATCTCTATAACCAGCAGCGGTTCGACAGGATTGATCATTCACTTAGACAACTCCGTTCTGATGTTGACTTGCTGCAAAGAGTCCAGTTGAGGGATCACACGAGTAATGTTGCAGCTGAGACTGTTCAGGGGTTCCCGAACCATCCTAACTGACCATCGACATATGATCCTATCACCGAGCCTACCTCTTATCCCTATCGGTCGTTCTATGACCAGTATTATCCTAGGTACTGGGGACCCAGTTAGTAGAGCTCGGCTTCACCTCCTTCCTATGTTTTGCATGGTTATTTGTCCCGGGACGAGACAAAGTTTGGTTTGGGGGGAAGATTTATGTATTTTTGTATATTTTTTACTTAGTTTTTTTTATTTTTGCTTTGTTTTCTTTTATTTTTCTTTTTCTTTATCCTCTTATTTTTACCTTTTTCTTTGGAGATTGGTTTGTTTCTTTTCCTTTTCAGGATTTATTTCAAGCGGGATGTATTATTGATTTAGTACTTAGTTGGACTCCTATTAGGAATTGATGTTGGTTTGGTTAGATCATTCCAATCTCTCTTTTGTTTTGTTTTGTGTATTTAGTTAGCTTCAATTGCTTTCTTAGTTTAGTTTTATTGCTTTCTTAGGGCTGTTGCATGGTTTGTACCATTCGTTAGAAATGGGAGTTTACCTGAAAGATTTTTTTATTATTATTTTTATATTTTATTTTTATTTATTATTATTATTATTATTATTATTATTATTATTATTATCATTTTATTTTATTCATATTATTTAAAAAATAAAAGAGGCATTGGGATAAAAAGTCCGTTAAATAAGAATGGAAATTTTATAATATCTGAGATTTATTTTATGCCCAAGTATACTCGATTACCTCTTCAGGAGTGTGATCAGTTTTTTAAATCATCATAGTGTCCTGCCGCGGGACAGGGGACTAAATTAGGTGTCTACAATTAGCCCCCACTTTGATTGAGTCTGAGTAAGACAACAATCAAAGTATGCTCGAATAGTTTTTCGAGACTTTCGTATCCAGAGCCATGAGCTCCTCATTAACCATTGGGCGTAGCAAATTTTAGAAAGCAATGGCTCTCGAAACTGAAATCGAAAATAGATTTTAATAAATTCGCTTATTTATCAAAACACTTAGCAAATAAATTAGTATTTTGAATAAGTTTTCTTTTGACTGGAAATAAGGTAATAAATTCGCTCATTTATTGCTAATTCGAGAAAACTCGCTTAAAAAATGTGATAAGTTCGCTTATTTATTACTATTTTGACTGAATTAGCTTTTTTATCAAAATTATTGAAAAAAATCTACTAAATTCGTTTATTTATTACTATTTCGAGTAAATTCACTTATTTACTGAAATTATTGAAAAATGTAATTCGTTTATTTAGAACTGTTTTGTTTAAACTCGCTTATTTACTGAAATTATTGAAAAAATGTGATAAATTCGTTTATTTATTACTGTTTTGAGTAAATTCGCTTATATACTAAAATTATTGAAAAAATGTAATAAATTCGTTTATTTATTACTATTTTGAGTAAATTCGCTTTAAAAATGTGATAAGTTCGCTTATTTATTACTATTTTGTGTGTATTCGCTTTTTTTATCAAAATTATTGAAAAAAGGTAATAAATTCGTTTATTTATTACTATTTCGAGTAAATTCACTTATTTACTGAAATTATTGAAAAATGTAATTCGTTTATTTAGAACTGTTTTTGAGTAAATTCGCTTATTTACTGAAATTATTGAAAAAATGTAATAAGTTCGTTTATTTATTACTGTTTTGAGTAAATTCGCTTATTTACTGAAATTATTGAAAAAATGTAATAAATTCGTTTATTCATTACTATTTTGAGTAAATTCGTTTATTTACTGAAATTATTGAAAGAAATGTAATAAATTCGCTTATTTATTACTATTTTGAGGAAATTCGCTTATTTACAGAAATTATTGAAAAATGTAATAAATTCATTTATTTATTACTATTTGGAGTAAAGTCGCTTATTTACTGATATTATTAAAAAATGTAATAAATTCGTTTATTTATTACTATTTTTAGTAAATTTGCTTATTTACTGTAATTATTGAAAAAAATGTAACAAATTCGCTTATTTATTACTATTTTGAGTAAATTCGCTTATTTACTGAAATTATTGAAAAAATGTAATAAACTCTTTTATTTATTACTATTTTGAGTAAATTCGCTTATTTACCGAAAATATTGACAAAAGTTTACAAGGTTGTCATGAGATAACAAGCCTTATCCTAACGTAATCTACTTTTGGAATATTTGGAACAAAGGATGATAAAATGGATTGTCATCAAAATCAAACTCAAAGCCAAAACAATACAGCAAAACGCAACAAGGCACGCTAGCTTCGCAGCGTTCTTGTTTCAGTCGCGCTGAGGAAGTAGCGCACCAAGAGCAACGGCGCTTATACCGTCAGCGCGTCTTCTTTAGTCACGCTCCCAGGTTAGTGTGTTACCCCCATTTGATGTGCTGTGCTGTGGTTGTTGCTTGATTTGTAAATTTTGGAGTTCAAAATATGTTGTGCAGGTAGCGTGATTGATTTACTGGCGCTGGGGGCGTAGCGCTTCTAGTGTAGCCGCGCTGCACCAGCAGCGTGTTCAGCGATGCGACGCTGATGCTGCAGCGTTGGAATTTCAAACGCACTGTGAGTTTTTTTTTTCAAGCTTACTTTTGAGAACTATGGGATAAATTTGTTCTTACATTTTCTATAATTCATACAATTTGTAGTCATAAGAATGTTAAGCTTGTGACAATTTATATTTGCTCTTATTTTTATCAAACATGTGTGTTTTTGGCAAATGATTGTCCTAATGATGTTAAAATGAAGTATAATGCTCCATGAATCATTTGAGAATTGTTCTTAGTCTTTCATTATCTCATGTCATGACCCATGTATTTTGACATTTTAAAGAGTAGTAGACTCTTAATTAGAGAGTGTAGTTGATTAGTCTTAAACAAAACTAGAAAAATACTTCTTGAATAGTTTTAATTATAAGGGCAATGAGCTCTTAATTAATAATCAAAAGTGAAAAAAATGCTCTTGATTAAATTATTTGATTTATAAGAGTAATGGGCTCTAGAAAAAAAATGCTCTTGATGAAATTATTTTATTTATAATCAAAAGTGAAAAAAAAATGCTCTTAATTTAATAAAGAAGAGTAATAGGCTCTTAATTAATAATCAAAAGTGAAAATGCTCTTGGTTAATTTATTTTTTGTATAAGAGTAACGTGCTCTTTAATTAATAAAGAAGAGCAATGGGATCTTAAATAGTAATCAAAAAGTGAAAAAATGCTCTTGATTAATTAATTTTATTTATAAGAGTAACGTGCGCTTAATTTAATTAATAATCAAAAGTGAAAAAAATGCTCTTGATTAATTTATTTTATTTATAAGAGTAACGTGCTCTTAATTTAATTAATAATGAAAAGTGAAAATGCTCTTGAAAATTTTACTTTATTTATAAGAGTAGCGTGCTCTTAAGTTAATAAAGAAGAGCGATGGGCTCTTAATTAATAATCAAATGTGAAAAAAAAGCTCTTGATTAATTTATTTTATTTATAAGAGTAACGTGCTCTTAATTTAATAAAGAAGAGCAATGGACTCTTAATCAAAAGTAAAAGATGCTCTTGCAAAGTTAACAAGCTATCCTAGTTTGTGGACTACAGCAATGTCTTCCCCTAGAAACGAGCAAGATGGAGGGGAGAGAGAGGGAAGAAAAGATACTCGTAAGCGTCGTGCTAAAAACCGTTCAAAGAGTAAGAATCGAGTACCACACCCTGCATGGGAGCCCCCACTTGAGTGGGATAATCGTGTCTTGAAACTTGATCCTGACCATTATATATCTTCTCGAGCATCAAGAGGAATTGTATGTAATATTTTTTTTTGGTTTTCTCAATATTTTACAAATTTTAGATGATATATGTTAGTGAAATGTTATAGGTTGATGATGAATTACGAAGATATGATTCCGGGAAGATGCTTGGTAAAATTTATGATACTCTTGATGTAAATACCAAAGAGTTGGTTAAGGTGAGTGGTTTTCAAGATTTCTTAGAATCTTATATAGAGAAAGAAAGATGTAAGATGTCTGCTTGTTTAGTTAGGGGAATGATGGAATGGTTTTGGGATACAACTAACACCTTTCATTTCCCATGGGGAGAGATGGCTATAACTCCTTTCGATTATGGGATGATTACTGGATTACCCTTGGCGGGTATGGATATCATCCCTAATGAAGGAATGACAGGAAAAGAGCCAATGATAGGTGATTTACTTGGGCCAATCTACACTCGATTAAAATTGTATGAGAGAGTTTTCCCTTGGAGTGAATTGTCGGATGCTTTAGCCAATGAAGACATTATGACAGAAACCACTTCCCTTCAAAGAGCTAGGATCTTCCTTTTATATTTGATTGGTAGTACCTTTTTAATAGACAAAGGGCAACGAGTGGCTATTTCTCTTGTCCCGTTGTTGTCGGATTTGAAAGGAATCAAAGATTATTGCTGGGGGAAAGCGAGTTATGTGCATTTAATATCTGAAATGCGTAAGACATCTCGAGTCATGGATGACCCTCTAAAGAGAGAATGTGTCCCAGATTCCCTAGGAGGCGTTCCTCGAGTTATTGAGGTAACAAATTCTTTTACAATGTGCTTATCCACTTATTTGCATCTTATTTTGCTTTTTTTCTAACCTTTTCTTTTCAGGTGTGGTATTTTGAATATTTCCCAACTCTTGCTCCAACAAATGACCGACCTAAGAGATTCCCGGCGAGCCGCAAATGGGGAAGACGGCTTAACATTCATCATAAGACAAATGTAATACGCCAATCGATTTATAACCTTCCTGAAGAGCAAGTAAAGACTCGTTGTGTATATACACTTATATATATTTATAATTGCAATAAATGATTATTAATTTTCCTTCTGTTGTAGATTATCTTTCGTCCATGGGACGGGATACCAGATATTAGCCCTAGAGTGCAGGTTTCACCACCTCTTGAGGAAGCCAGGATCCTTTTGAAAGGATGTAGGCAAATTGTTTGGTTTCTGGGAGAACGTGTTGTTCATCAAACTTATTCTCCTATTCCTTTAGCTCCCATGGATCCACCTGTCTTCATCTTAGACTCGAGTAAGGTTCCCGCTACCTCTATGGATGATTTTTTTAGAGGACTCACAGCTCGGGAGTTAGTTTTTGCTGGTGTTAATTACAAAAATTGGGTTCAGGCTCGGCTACGTCCTTTTCCAACATTTGTTAGGGTATCTTACCTTTCCTTTCCCTTTTTCACGCATTTGCATTTTAAATATATGTTTATTTGTTTATATGTTTATATGTGCAAAGAATGATGATATTGAGGGTTGGCAAGTTCCTGAACGAAATATCAAAAACATTGATGGTTTCGGGAATTTGATTGATGACACTGTGCCATTTGCTGAGGAAGAGGAAGAAGATGTTCCTTATATCCCTGAGAATGTCGACATGGTAAGCCTTGGGTTTGTCTTTATCTTTACTCGACTTTTATTATTATTATTACTGTCATTTTTCATTGTTAACTTTAAATAACTTGTTTAAATGCAGGTGTCTAGGACAACTACAAACAAGGTCATCAAAGTATTGAATGCGTTTCACACTGCTTATAAGAAGACAAAACATGCTTTTGCGTGCCAGAGCGTCACCATGGCTAAGGTAGGTTTCCCTGTGTGTTGCCCCTATTTCTAGTTTCATGTCTTTATCACCTATGGGTAATTTTTGTGCATTATTTTCTTTTGTAGGACGTTGTGCCGCGTAGGGGTGAAACTAATTCGATTTAAAACCGAAAACCACATTGCACCAAACCATTTTTAAATTATGGTTATGTTTTTTTATAATTCTGGTGCGGTTTGGAGCGAAATTTTTTAAAAATTTAGTGTTCGGTTTGGAGTTGTTGCGGTGAACTAGAAACCGAACTCCAAACCGTACACCAAACCGTATAAAACCCTAAATCATATCAAGGGCTTAAGGCCCAAAAATGAATAAAACCCTAAAAATATAAATGGAGTTAGTGACTCTATTTCAATCTGCTTTAGACTCTCTTTAAATCCCATGTTCCTTATGTTCTTCATTTTTCACCATTTGTAGTTCTTTCTTATTTGTTCTACAGTCCTTGTTTTTATCTTTAAACCCCAAAGTCACTATTCTTTTTCATTATTTGTTCTACAGTCCTTTTTTTTTGTGTCATTTCTTTCACTCCTTAACACATCGATCTTCAATCAATTGATTCAACACTTATCTAGTATTATTGAAATTTTAAACTAACTAACTTGGTGTTATTTTAAAGAATGATGTAAACTACTACTAGTAGCCCTAATATTTAACTTCTCTTTGTTTCTAATTTGTTATTGTGGAACATAAATTATGAACTAGTTTGAACGTAAGGCATTATACCAAGATTCAAGATCGAATTTTCTAGATTTCTGGTAAACAATTAAGTATGACTAGAAATCCGGTTTGGTTTGGATCCAAAACCCAAACACCAAATTTTTTTGGTCTGCTTTGGTTTGGACTGAAATTTAGATTTGTTTGGATTGGAGTGGAAATTCATAAACCGAAATAATATGGTTTGGATTTGGAGTTTGCTATAATCCAAACCGTACACCGAACTTTCACCCCTAGTGCCGCGTTATACAACACACGGGACATTTCGTCCTCCTCATCCCCCTCGTCCTCCGGGTGGCCATTATAGGCGTCCCCCTTTTACGGAAGGTCCGACTAGTGGTCAACAAATGCGGCCTCCTATCCTTGAACATGAAAATAGAGCTCAAAAGGAGCCTAATAGAGACAAGGGAGGAAGTAGTCAACAAGTCAACCCGCAACAAGGATATGATCCTTATGCTGGCTATTATAACCATGGTCAAGGTGGCGGATGGTCCCAAGCTCAAGAATAGGATTATTATGGTGGAGGCCAAGGGCCATATCCAAGAGTTCGTTGTGAGATGGGGCGCTTTTCGTCGTATGAACCAGCAAGGACTAACACTCTAATGCAGCAGGAGGATCGAAGACATTCTACTGATTCTTATACTCCTCGCACTGGTGTTATGCATTATTTCTTTGACTATGGGCCACCACAATAGCTTTTGGTGGCATGTAATTTGTTGACATTTGTATTCGTAGTTTTACTGAAACTTAATTTTCTGTTTGTTTTATCTCATTTTAGCCTTAATATTTTGTAATCATGGATTTATAAACATATGTAAGCCTTGGGCTTTTTAAGCTAATATTTGAAAACCAAGGGCATATATATTAGTTCATTTTATTTTTTGTAAAGTGTTGGAGAATTAATCCGACTTACTCCTGTAGACACCTAATTTAGTCCCCCTGTCCCGCGGCAGGACTCTATGATGATTAAAAAACCCATTTCTCTAGAAGATTGGATAATCGAGCATACTTGGGCATAAAAATAAATCTCGGATATTATAAAATTTCCATTCTTATTTAACGGACCTTTTATCCCAATGCCTCTATTATTATTTTAATTAAATATATTAAATTAAATTAAATTAAAAAAAAAAGATCTTTCAAAAAAAAAAACGTAGCGCGCTTAATTTAGTCACGCTGACAGCTCAATGTGACTAAGTTAGCAGCGCTACCCTAGTAGCGTTGTAGGGTTTCCTGCGCTACTGGGCCAGCGCGATTCGGCGTACCGCGCTAGCAGCCCAGCGCGATTAGGGTTCCCACGCTGTTATAAAAACCTTCATTTCCTTCATTTCTCAAAAAAACTTTTTTTTACTTATTCTCTCCCTCATACTTAATTAATTCGATTATTGCTTTTAAACAACCTTATCTTTTATAATAATTATTTATTATTTATTATTTGTTTGCTATTTATTTGAAAAAAGTTGCTACAAATTTTGATAATATTGAAACAATAATTCGACTGTGCCCAAATTAACACTCGATGACTCCAATCTTCATACGGGATGTGGTACGTTTCCTGAGAGCCCTAAAAATCAAACTTGTGGATTTGTTGTTGTTGGTTTTCCGAATCATTTACCGCTTTTATCATTTTGTTTTTGTTAAAGGACTTAATTTGAATTAATTTATTACATTAAACTAAGATAATTTTTGGACAAATTGTATCATGCTAGGAACCTTGAATTAATCTTAACGACGATTTGACTAAATTTATTAGGTTTTATGTGATATCACCTTAATAATAGTAATTTCGTGTTAGGTTGTAAATTATTATTTTGTGGTTCTTTATATAATTTGTGTATAATTGAGGGAGAACTAGTAATGGCCGCCTACGGGCTAATATGACGCACTCCGCCATATTAATACCTTCACCCCCGAATCCAACCTTTGGTTCGTAAGATCATGACTTGGAGTAATCCCCATGGGATCGAAAGGGTTATTAGTGCAATTTAGATTATCGTCCCGTATTCGTGTCCCATTTGTAATCAATCTATATACACGGTTTATGAGTTTGATTCCTAAAACTCATTGGCGACTCCTTACTAGCATCGTCCATTTTCGTATATTATTATCTCACTCAAAAAAAGTTAATAAAAAAAAAAAAAACCAAAATAGCGTAGCGCGACAGACTTTGTCACGCTAACGTCACAGCGTCACAAAGCTTGCCGCGCTACTCCTGCAGCGTGACAAACTTTGTAGCGCTGCACAGTCAGCGTGACAAACTCTGTCACGCTACCACGCTAGCGTGACTGAAATTCCTGCGCTCCTGTTTTTTTACAAAATACATCTATAAAAGTTCATTTCACCTTTCCTTAAGCCAATTTTTTAGGTCTAACTTGATCTATGGACGGTTTGGGAAAGGTGATCAAAAAAGTTTTGGACCCAAAAATGCGAGGCCCATACAACTCCCGAAAAAATAATCACCAAAATTAGTTAATAGGGAAGAAGGGGCGTATCTCATTTTGCTTAAATAAATATGATTTGAAAAGTTAATTTTAAAGAAGTTCAAGAAATAAAATCTCCCAAAATAATTAAAGAATGGAAGAGACCTCGCAAATGGGCTGATTATGGAAGTTTTATGCAGCACAGGAGGATTTGGGACGTTGCATCTGTAGCGCTATCAAAATTGTTGCCCTACGCGTGTAGCATGACTAGTGTTGCCACGCTGCTATCGTAGCTCTGTAAACCTTGTCACGCTGTCACGTCAGCGCGACTAAAACTAAAACGCTGCTTTATTTCTCATATTTCCCAAAACGAATTTAAGGAAGTTGCCTAGTGACATCCTTGGTTAAATATATGAACGAACAATTATACATTCTTCAAACAAAATCCCTTACAAAATTNAAATCCCTTACAAAAGTTTTCTTTGTTAGAGAGAAAAGAAGGAGATAAAGAATGTCTCAAAACTTCATTCGTGAGTTAAACCGTTGGATTTCTTCTTTGTCTGTAGAGGAACGCCTTGAATTCAATGCTTATCATCTGGATGCTTTGTTTTCTTTGAGGCAAGCTCGTATCAATTGGGATTTCCTTCATGCCGCCATCAATTTTTGGGATCCTCAATTCCATGTTTTTACCTTTGCTAACAATGAACTGACCCCCTTTCCGGAAGAATTTAGCGCGATTGTTGGTTTTCCAGTGGAAGCTCTCCCGACTGTACCTAACCTTCAACAAGGGTTTGGTAAGGACTTTCAGAGACTACTTGGACTAACTAAGTTCGAGACCAAGGAAATTATCAATGGCCAACACTGTGATCTTTTGAAAATTATTGCAAGATTTTCCTCTCCTTCAGACAACTTAACAATACAAAGGTACAAAAGACGTGCTTTATGCTTATGTTTGCTATCAGGATATTTATTTGTTAATGATGGAGGAAATATGGGAAATGCTTCACTAATTGCAATTGTTGAGCAAATCGAAGGTGATCGTACTCCTATGCCTATGGTGATTGGTGAGACCATCATAACATTGGATGCATGTAAAGCGAATCCATCATTGCACTTTTCGGGAAGCCCTTTATTCCTTCAGGTAATATTCTAACGTTGGGATAAAATATTAATTAGAATAGATGAATTGTTATGGATTTACGAAAGGAGAGAAGATTTTTCGTAGTTGGAATCGTAGCGTCAGTAGTGAATTAGCGCTATTAGTCATAGCGTGACTAATTCTATGATGCTACGAGTGTAGCGCAGTAGGATCTGTCGCGCTGACATTGTAGCGCAGTTTGTTTTGCAACGCTCAACTGTTAGCGTAGTAGAGTTTCCAGCGCTCCTGTTTATCTTCCATAATGTCTATTTTTTCGTAATTTCAAACCATAATTATTCAATGCTATGTAACAATCTTGGATTGTCATTTATTTTTTTATATAATTAATGCAGATTTGGCTTAGTGAGCGCCTTAAGACCATCGAACAACCCCTTAATGCTGTGAAATACAACCTCAAATCATTTACTATGAGGAGGACTTTGTTCCCAAGGAAAACTCTAGCGGAGTGGATGTCACTTATGTCTCAAGGAGGTCTTTCAATTAGATGGGTCGTTCCATTGTGGTTTATCAAGGAGATGGTTGGAAGTCATGAGTCAACACCATATGTGTGCCTTCTTAGTTTGAGGAAAATTACTTATTTCTTTCTGACCCGTCTTTTGAGGCAATATGGTATGAAACAAAGTATCCCTAGCCTTGACACTGACTCCCCAACTTGCTTGGAACTTCGGGGCCCTGCCACTACCGCATGGACAAAGTATTGGGCCAATCATCCACGATGGGCTTTTCCGAGGAATGGTTGTTCTACTCAACTATCACAAAGTTACAAGGATTGGATGTTTGCTAAGAGCAAAGAGGAGAGGGATAAGGCCCGGGGCCTCGAAGCTACTAAAAGGTCCAAAGTCCCATAGGTCTATAAGGCTCCAAAAAATAAGATTGCAATGGGAGATGGAAAGAATGAGACTTCTTTAAAGAGAAAGAATGAAGCTGGATCTGTTTTTGATAGGCTAGGTCCAAGAAATAAGAAAAAGCTCCTTCCTTACCTGGGGTCGAAATTGGACAACCAAAGTTAAATGAAAAGACCCAAAAAACTATAGAAGGTAAGGGGAAAAGAAGGATGGTATAGACTCGTAAAGAGAGCAAGCCCAAGCCTATGGAGAAGCACTTTGATGAAGGTTCCTCTAAAGAAGTGAATGATGAATAAAAGCTCAAAGATAATCCTAATGGGATGGAGGAAGATCCGGAAGTAGATGAAGACCCAAAGCATGCTCGTAAGGAAAAGGAAGAGTAGTGTTTCACTATATTTATTTTATTGTTTTCAATAAAGTGCAGGTGCACTACTAGCATAGACTTTAAAGTAGTCCCTTTTGTTTTGATGATTTCAATTATGCAACTATTAAAACATTAATGAAGGACAATATTATTTCATTTCTATATGCAAACAAATTTTAGTTATCTATATTAGAATTTATTGATAATTCATACAATAAAAACTAATTAAGTAATTAAATGGGCCGAACTTAGAATAAGTTGCCTACGTGTCCAAAAGGAATCAGGCCGTGCGTAGTTCTAATTATATATATATATATATATATCTTATAGAAAAGACTTAAATGAGCCTTTTATCGAACCTTCGTGGGTCCTTAAAATCACGTAAAACCTTTAAGTGAGGTCTTTTATAATTCAATAGTTTAATCAAACATAGATATTCACTAAAACTATTGAAATGTAACATACATTCAGCGCAGTTGAAATTCTAACGCTGGGGTTGTAGCGCTAGAGAATAAATAACGCTGCACGGTGCAGCATGGTTACTCTTGTCGCGCTGACATGGCAGCGCAGTTAGCATTGTTACGTTGCGAGGTCAGCGCGGTTGAATTTTCAGCACTGCCTTTTCTTATTTATTTAATTACTTTTATTATATATAGCTTTTGGTTTTGTATAGAATGGGTTACGATGCTTTTCCTTCTCTCAATTTGCCCATCTTACATAATAATATGAGCCAAATTGGGCCCATATGTTGTAGGACTTAGTGTGAGTCCATGATTGTCTTGCAATTTTAAGCGTAAAATTTCTTCAATTGGTCCAAATTAGTTAATTGAGTAAATTCAGCCCCATCTATGTCAATTAGTTTTACCGCACCGCCTGATAGGATTTTCTTAACAATATACGGCCCTGTCCAATTGGGTCTGAATTTCCCTCTTGGATCGGTGGGTGGGGTTCGTACTTCTTTTAGAACTAAATCTCCTTCATTAATGTTTCTTGGCTTAACTCTTCTATTAAAATGTTTTGCAATCCGTCTTTGATAAATTTTTATGTGATGTAAAGCTTTTAATCTTCGTTCATTTAAGAGAATAAGTTCCTCATACCTAGCACAAACCCATTCGGCTTCAGGTATTTCACTTTCTAGGACTATGCAAAGAGAGGGTATTTCCAACTCAACAGGTTGAACTGCTTTCATACCATACACTAAGGAGTAAGAGGTGGCTCCTGTGGACGTTCGTATGGAAGTTCGATATCCCTATAGAGCGAAGTGAAGTTTATGAGGCCAATCTTTATAATGTTCGGCCATCTTTTTTATGATGACAACAACATTTTTAATTGCAGCCTCTACTGCTCCATTTGTTTGGGGTCTATAAGGGGAAGAGTGCCTATGTTGTACTTTGTATCATTGTAAGAGATCAATTACTTCTCCCTTAAAATGAGATCCATTGTCACTAATGAGTTCATGTGGGACTCCGTAACGACAAAAGATGTTTTGTTCAATGAATTTGGCCACATGTTTAGCGGTTATTTTGATATATGAGGCTGCCTCAACCCACTTTGTGAAGTAGTCAACGGCGACCAACACGAACGTATGTCCTCCAACACTACTGGGCGTTATTTTCCCGACTAGGTCAATACCCCAAGTGGAGAATGGCTACGGTGAAGTATAATTGTATAGCTCTACAGGAGGTAAATGTTGTAAGTTAGCAAATATTTGGCATTTAGGACAAGTTTTTACATAGTAGCAGCAATCATCTTCCATTGTCGTCCAATAATATCCTAAGCGTGTTATCTTTTTTGCTAACATCTTACCATTCATGTGGGGACCGCAGACACCATTATGGGTGTCTTCCATAAGTTGCTTGGCTCGTGTTTTGTTAACACATAGCAAATTAAGCCCTTTTGAGGTCCTTTTATACAATCTACCCTGAATTTCGATATATTGGGAAGATAATAATCTTATTGCCCTTTGAGTTCGAAGGCTTGAATTCTGTGGGAATTCTCCTTTTACTTTGTAATTGAGGACATCTTGATACCACGGAACTTCGTTCTCATCATTAGGGGCATCTTCAATAGTGTTACAATAGGCAGGCTCTTGCCTCCTTTCAACGCTTAAAGTTATCGATGCTAGGTTATGTGGGATATTAATCATTGATGATAATTTAGCAAGGGCGTCGGCGAATTGGTTATCATCCCTAGGGAGGTATTGGTACTGGATATCATCAAAGTTTTCAGTTATGGTGTCTAAGTGTGTTTGATAGAGTGCTAGGCTAGCACTTCTTACTTTCCACTTTCCAGAAACGTGATTTATGATGAGTGATGAGTCTCCAAATACTTTTAGTCTTTTAATCCCTATACTTACTGCTGCCTCTAATCCAACAATGCATGCCTCGTATTCAGCTGCATTATTAGTGACTTCGAAGTCTAATTTGACTGATATTGGAACATGTGCACCATCTGGACTAACTAGAAGAACCCCTACTCCGCACCCCTTTAGAAGCGTCGTCATAGTAGAGGGCCCAACTATCATCTTCAGTCATTAAGAGGTCTTCATCTGGGAAGTTATATGCTTCCGTCTTTTCCTCGTTAGGAGGGAACTCAGCCAAGAAATCTGACACTGCTCATCCTTTAATTGTTTTTTAAGGGACAAATTGAAGGTCAAATTCGGCCAACATAACAAGCCACTTCGAGAGGCGACCATTTAGTTCTAGCTTTCCAAAAAGGTATTTTAATGGGTCCAAATGGGACACAACATGGACAAAATGGGAAAGCAGGTAATGGCTAAGATTTTTAAATGCCCGTACCAAGGCCATGCAAGTTTTCACCAACTGTGAATACCGAGTTTCATATTGGATGAACTTTTTACTTAAGTAATATATGGCCTTTTCTTCTCCATTTATTTCTTGTGCGAGCATGGCTCCGGCAGCAGTTTTAGTGATAGTTAAATATAGCCTTAGAGGGACTCCAGATATTGGTGGTACAAGCATCGGAGGCTTGAGAAGATATTCTTTTATTTTTTTTCTACTTCTTGACATTTGTCATCCCATTCCTCCTTTTCTTCCCTATTTGATTTCTTGAAGATAGGCTCACAAACCATAGTTAATTTTGATATGAATCGACTAATATATTGGAGCCTACCTAAGAATCCCCGGATTTTTTTTTCATTTTTAGGGGAAGGCATATCTAGTATAGCTTTGATTTTAGATGGATCAATTTCTATACCCCGCGTGCTAACTACGTATCCCAGCAACTTTCCAGATGTTACTCCGAAGGCGCATTTTTGCGGATTCAACCTCATATTATATTTTCTTAATCTAGTAAAGAATTTTCTTAGGGCAGGAATGTGCCCTTGTCGGTCTTTTGATTTTACGATCATGTCATCTACATAGACCTCTACTTCCTTATGCATCATATCATGAAGCAATGTAGTAGCAGTCCTTTGATAGGTTGCTCCAGCGTTTTTAAATCCGAAAGGCATTACTTTGTAACAGAAAGTTCCCCATGTAGTAATGAATGTGGTTTTTTCCATGTCTTCTGCAGCCATTTGTTCTTGGTTGTAACCTACATAGCCATCCATGAACGAAAGGAGTTCATGATTAGTCGTGTTGTCTACAAGGAGATCAATGTGTGGTAGTGGAAAATCATCTTTAGGACTAGCTTTGTTTAAGTCCCGAAAATCTACACACATTCTCACACGTCCATCCTTTTTCGGAACTGGAACAACATTAGCTACCCATTCTGGGTATTTTGAAACACGTACAAAACCCGCATCTAATTGTTTGATAATTTCCTCTTTTATTTTGAGGGCAACGTCAGGCTTCATATGTCTTAACTTTTGTTTGACGGGTTTAATTGTTGGATTGACCGGAATTTTGTGTTCCGCAATTTCACGATCTATGCCAGGCATATTGTAGGGGCCCCGGATTTTAGGGTCCCAAACTTTTTTTTCGCCTTCCCCAAACCGTCCATAGGTCGAGTTAGACCTAAAAAATTGGCGTAAGGAAAGGTGAAATGGACTTTTTTAGAAGTATTTTGCAACAAAACAGGAGCGCAGGAATTTCAGTCGCGCTGGCAACGTAGCGCTACAAAGTTTGTCACGCTGCAGGTGTAGCGCAGCAAACTTTGTGACGCTGCGACGTTAGCGTGACAAAGTCTGTCGCGCTACGCTATTTTAGTGTTTTTTTAATTTTTAATTATCTTTTTTTCGTGTGAGATAATATCAACGAATACGGACGATGCCAGTAAGGAGTCGCCAATGAGTTGTAGGAATCAAACTCATAAACCGTGTATTTAGATTGATTACGAATGGGACACGAATACGGGACGATAATCTAAATTGCACGAATAACCCTTTCGATCCCATGGGGATGACTCCAAGTTATGATCTTAGGAACCAAAGGTTGGATTCAGGGGTGAAGGTACTAATATGGCGGAGTGCATCATATTAGCCCATAGGCGGCCATTACTAGTTTTCTCTCAATTATACACAAGTTATATAAAGAACAAAAAAATAATAATTTACAACCTAACACAAAATTACTATTATTATGGTGAAATCATATAATACTAATTAATTTAGTCAAATCGTCGTTAAGATTAATTCAAGGTTCCTAGCATGATACAATTTGTCCAAAACAATTATCTTAGTTTAATGTGATAAATTAATTCAAATTAAGTCCTTTAACAAAAACATTGTGAAAAATTGAAATAAATATTCAAATAAATAAATACAACAATCAATATATAAAGTTTAATTAAAGACTCTCAGAAAACTTACACTTCTCGCTTGTTTATTGTTTCTTAGAGTATTAATTTGGACAAAGTTTCGAATTTAATTCGTAATAATAAGAAATTAACCCAATTTATTAGAAATGAAATAAAAAATAATTTGATGGAGAAAAGTTTAAGTGTAAACAGTAGAGGAGTAAAAAGAGAGAGAGTAGGTTTAGGAGAATAAGAGAATCGGTTTTGAAAGTGTGAGAATGGGTAGAAAAAATCAAGAAAGTCAAGAGGCCGTTTTAGAGGAGAAAAAAGGGTATTTATAAGAAAAATGTGTAGCGCGACAGTTTTATCATGCTGGCCAGGTAGCGTTACAAGTTTAGTAACGCTGACCAGCCAGCGTGACACAAGCTGTCACGTTGCGCAGCTAGCGCTGGTTCGCTTGTCATGCTGCTGCGTCAGCGCGACTTGTTGAGTCGCGCTATGCTAAAACTCGTTTTTTCTTTTTCTTTTTTTTTTTTTTTATAAATCAAATATTGGGCTTATATAAAAATCTAATAATGTAAATGGGCTTTTTTTTTAAAAATTATTTTGTAATTTAAGAAAAATTGTAAAATTAAGTCCAATAACATCAATTGTCCAATAATCTACAGAAGTGGGTTTTATTGTTCATCATGGAGTCTTACCACGGGACTGGGGACTGAATTAGGTGTTTACACATATCTTTGTATGACCAAGCAAAAACATCGCTAAATTCTTTGAGCGTGTTTATTAAGTCTATGCGCTCTTGTAAATTAAGAGTTAAGCCAATTTTTAGTTCTTTTATATCTTGTTTATTACCGATATTAATAGATTCAGTTTCTTATATTACAGGCGTGCGATTTTCAAATTCTTCCATGAACTTTATTATCTTAACTGGTTCATCATTAGTTGATTTTTCAGCTGAATTAATTATTGCAAGACAATTATAAGGGGATTGGGGAGAAGAGCGTGAATAAGCAATAGTTGCATAATTATTGAAATCATTAAGGAGTACATCAAAGAGGGACTCAATTCCTTTAGAGCTTAAATCTAAATTAGGAACGGGAGGAAACGAAGGAACAGAAATAGCTAGATTTCCTACAACACTAATATTATCTTTGGATTCGGACTCAAAATCAAACTCAGACTCAGACTCAGAATCTTCGAACATTTGTCCCTCCCCGGTTGAGATAGTAATTTTGGCCCCTTTTGTGTTGATCCACTTCAAGGTCTTTCTCCATCCGCGCTCGATGTTCTCTGAATGGGAAATGAGTAAAGAGGGGTTGAACTTTTCATCTTGAATAGCCGTCTGAATTACTGCAGCTTCGTCTCTCAATGGGTTCCGTTCCAGTCCAAATAATAGACCAAGGGCCCATTTTTCTAAACACTCTAGTTTGGTGTATTCGATGGGAAGAGAGTATTCTGCTCTTTCTTCTAGAAAATAGCAATCATGAAATATTTCAAATCAAGGAATTTGTTTCCCGTTTTGAACCAAGGGTTCAGGGTAGCCATAATAGGGGTAATTATCCCCTTCTTTATAAATTGTCCGTTTAGAGTGAGCTGATAGGAAGGGATAGAGGTAGTAATTCCCCTTTTGGCATTGGCCTTTCGAGTCACTTCTTCAACCATGTATCTTTTTAATTCCTCTTCTGTCGGTTCATACCCCAAACCGAAGAGGTTAGGTGTGGCTTTGACTTTAGGGAGATGAGTGATCTCCCTTCCTCCTTTTGCTCCTAAAGGCATGCTAGGAAAATAACCATTTTTAACATGATAGCGTTTACTATCACACTAGCATGGGGATCAAGTTGTAAGTCTCCTGAGTCAATGAGAGCGATTTCTTTGGGCACAAATCCCCACAAATCTTCCACATCTTGATCATGGGATATTTTTAGCAGGGATTGATCCTCCATGGCTACTCTGATTGGAGAAGCATTAAAGGTTATAGGCACGCCTTCATGTATGAGCTTGACCTTTTGATGGAGCGATGAAGGCACCGCACCAAGCATGTGGAGCCATGGGCGTCCTAGAAGCAAATTGAAGGATGATTTTACATCGATGACATGAAATTCAACTTTCTTCCTTATTCCACCAGTGGTCATATCAAGAATTATGAATCCTAAGACCTCTCGTCTTGTGTTACCATAAGCTCTTACTCCTTGCAGTGATAGGGAAAATGCTTCTTTTTCTATGCCAAGATGCTTGGCAGTTCTTAATGGGCAGACATTGACCGCAGAACCATTATCGACTAATGTCAGGGGGACATTTTTATTCAATATGCCAGTAGTTAGGTAAAGGGCCTTGTTATGAGTAGTACCTTCTGGGGGGAGATCCTCTTTAGAAAATTCAATCATTTTCTTTGGTCCAGTTGACAAGAGACTTACTAGATTTTCAGGGGTAGTGTTAGGAGAAACATTTAATGCATTAAGTCCATTTATTACAGCTACCCTATGATCACGAGAAGAAGCTAATAATTGCCAAATGGTTACGTCGGCTTTAGTCTTTTACATTTGCTTAATGAGAGGATTATCGTTGCTCTCATTAGAATTTTGGCCTTGTGATGAGCCAGTATTTGTTTGGACTAGAATTGAGTCTTTGTTGACTTGGGCCTGAGATGGGCCTTTGTCATTATCAGGTTGATAAGCTCGTCCGGAACGAGTAAGATGCTGAACATTAGACACAACTTCTGTAGGATCTTGATACCAATCATTTTTTATAATTTCTGGATTAAGCCCGAGAGTTGTGTTGGCATTGAGGTTGGTGATATAAGTATCCTCAACATTATCGTCTCATATGCCACATACATGATCGTGTAAGCCTAATACTTCCTCCAGTGCATTATCATTATTGGAAGTGATAAATTTAGAAGGATCAAAATTATCGCTAACACAAACAATGGCCAGAATAGACGATCCACCAAAAGGATTGGTGATATTATTCAGCTTGGGAGGTAAAGGTAAATGCCCGTCTTCAACCATGTCTTGAATGACATGTTTGAGGACCCAACATTGTTCAATATCATGCCCTTTCCATCTATGGTATTTGCACCATGAATTAGCATTCCATTTTGGGCTTCTCTTGTCCTCTGGTGGGTCAGGATTTGGCCCAATTGGATGTAAAGCATTTTGGCCTTGAAGTCTGTCAAGAGCTTGAAAATAAGTCATGCTGATAGGAGTGAATCTTCTATCTCGAGGCCATCTCTTTATTTTTGATGGACTTGAACGAGAAGTTTCTAAAGCATTGACTTCATTATTTTTGGAAGATTCACCCTTTTTATAGGTGTAGTTCCCCTTATAAGCCTGGGGCTTCGATTGTTTTTTCAATAAATCGTTCTCAATTTTGATCCCGACATCATACACTCGTTTGAAAGAGTCGATGCCTTGATATTTGAGATGTACTTGATAAGGCTCGGACAGGTTGTCTACAAACCTTTCTACTAATTCAGCATCGGATCGTTTTTGGACCAAATGGGTCATCTTTTCCCTATAATGAGTGAAGAAGGTGGTGAACCCTTCATCAGCTCCTTGTTTTAACACTTCGAGTTCTCGGAGTGTGACTTGGAATTCCATGTTATCTTTGTATTGATCAATGAATTCCTTAGTAACAGTATCCCAAGTTGAAACCCGATCTGTGCTAAGAGAGTAGAACCAATTCTGTGGAATGGGTTCTAAAGAAAGAGGGAAGATCACTGGATAGAATACAGGATCAACCTTTTTGATGGTCATGGACCCAATAAAGCTCTTAAGGTGATTGACTGGATTACCAGTCACCTTGAACTTTGGAAGAGTAGAAGGATCGAACTTCTCAGGGAGAACAACCTCAGTGTTAGGGATGTTGGCAGCCTCAAATTGATATGATTTGCCACCCATTGAAGAACGATGAATGAGATTTTCAATCTCTTTCTTTTTCCTCCTTTCCTCCTCTTGCCTTTTGGCTTCCATTTCAGCCAAATGTTTCTTTTCAGCAGCACGTTTAACTTCAATTTCAGCAAGGCGTATTTTTTCTACTTCTCGTTCGGCCTCCATCTTATTAAGACGCATCATGAGAGCATTCATATTTTCTTCTTCACCCATACTTGGACTTGGAGAGGACGGAACAGAACTTGAGGAACAAATTGGAGAATTTAGAGTAATAAACCGGAAGTCTTGACAAATATCCTCTAAGGAATTTGAGATAAATGATGATTGTTCGTCACTATCTAACCTTTGTAAACGCTGATCTGGATCGCGACACCAAGCAGTTGAACTAGCCCTTTACGATAAAAAAAAAAAATTCAAGCCATTCAGAAAAAATATTTATTTCCATTTTTCGAAAAAACAAAGAAATAATTAAGCAGTGTTAACAATGATTAATTTAACACTAAGAGCGTCTGTAAGCTAACCTAAAGACGACTAAACCTTAATTTATGATATTCTAATTTAAAAAAATATAATTAATAAAGGTTTTTTGGACCTTTTTTTAGTTTAACTCAAACAAAACCAGTATTAAATTAATTATTGTTAATTCTTATGAGGATTAAAAGATCATGGGGGAAAATTTTGTTTTTTTTTTCTTTTTTTCTTACAAAAAAAAATTTCATTCATTAAGGAAAATGAGACTGTTAGCTCCACCTCAAATTCGAAAAATAAACTAATTAAATTCTAAAAAGAATTGAATTAGTAAAACCTCGAAATATTATTCAAATTATGTCAATAATTTTAACAAATAAATGTTTGAAATGATTGATACGATTTAAATTTCTTGGTGAATAATGGAAGTATCAAGTCAGTCTTAGAAAAAAACAATTTTATTCCTAACATGATGTTATTAACAATCCTTTTATTTAATGATTTTCCAAAATAATCTCTAAATAGACAACACTTATAATATTCTATATAAGAACAGAATAATGCTAATGACGTCTTTGTAAGGAAATGATTTTAGTGAATCATTTAATAAATAAATGCAAAATCCTAAAGTCTCCTAAACAACATGAAGAATAATAACAACATAAAGGATAGTACACTACAAGAAAACGGGAAAATAGCGACGGATTTTGCGACAGAAGTCCACTTGTTTGCGACGGAAATAGCCGTCGCAAAAAAGTGACAAACCAAATCACATGAGCAAATTTTATTTGCGACGGAATAATCCCTCGCAAATTTGCGACAGAATTAATTCCGTCGCAAATTCCCTCGCAAAAAATGACAAACACTTATATTATTTTGTCGCCAAAAACTCAAACCCTTCTCACTTCTCAAACCGCCGTTCTCCTTCTCACTTCTCCCTTCTCACTTCTCCTTCTTCGCCACCCAAAAACCCTTCTCCTACTTCTTCTTCTTCTTCTCCACCGTTTTTCCTCCCTTCCGGCAAGGACCGCGACTCCGGTCCTTCCCTTCTTCCGGTGGTCAATCGAAACTCCGACTCACCAATCGCAGCTTCCTCCATTTTTGCAAGTTTACTTCTTCATTTTACTCGAATTCTCAATTTTTTTATTTATTTCGATTAATTTTGCATTTACTTTGTTTTTTAATCTATAAATATACTTGAATTGCAATTTACTCCTTCATTTTCACTTTAATTAATGTTTATGCAGTCAAGTAGTTTGAAATTCGCAATCTAATTTGATTGATTGATTTGTGTTCGAAAACCTAATCTAATTTTAATTGGTTTCGAACCCTAATTTAAAAATTCGAATTTGAAGTCTTTTTTTTCAGTTATTTGATGTTGTGGGCTGATTATATTAGGAAATAGAGATTAGATATCTGATTTTTATGTTTAACTCAAATTCTTAAGGAGCTGTGATGAATTATCTATGTTTGAAGTAAATTTTTTTAATTAGCAAATAGTTTTGTTGACTCTTTATGTTTGTTATAATGAAATTGGGGCCAAAAAGCTATGAACACTTAATTTTCAAGGTTACTTGCTATAGCGAATATGCTTAATTGAATTATCGAAAAGTTGGGATGAAATAGTTTCATGGATCGTATTCAGCTGATTGGTCTTCCTTGGGTTCGATTTCTGTAGTCTAATCCACACATAAAAATGCTTAAAAGAAAATAACCACCTCAGAAGTGTAGTGGTTACTTCTTCCACTTCTATAACCATGTAAGTTTCTTCATGGTTCATCCAAAGCCTAATTTAAGAATTACTCAAATTTAGAAAGCCATATGAAGGAGATCCTGCAATAAAATGAAGCAAGTGGTGTCCATGAGATCCTGCTTAACTGATTTTGTTGCCAATCTAGGCCTAGGTCAGGCAGACAGGCACTGAGGCCTGGACTTAAATAGTTGGTCTCCTAGCTAAACTGAGTCAGGGCTTAAGTACTTCTACTGTTTCTTTTTTCTAGTAGGAATTAGATTAGTTCAGATTATAGGCTTGTTTCTTTTTTCTAAGCTTACTTTTATAAGAAGCGTATTCATCGAACTATGCTGGTCCATGCAAGAAAATTGGTCAACTGGTTTGTACCCTGGCTTGGATTATTAAATAACTGAGACTAAATAGCCTGCTGATCACTTCTACTGGAGGCTGGAGAAAAAAATTATAAATTCAGTGGATATCTTGATGTACATGCACTGTGAGTGCTTCTTTTGACGGTGTTTCTAAATTCTGATTTGACCTTGGTTTGTGCTGCAGACATTTGGTTCTCCAGAACAAGATGCTTATAGGAGGGATTTGACTATAAACAGGTAATCATTTACGTAGTATAATTTTAAACTGTTTTCCTCTATGTTTCTAGGTATATTATTGAAGGGTAGTGGACAATAATGTGTCACCATGGTAGTATGTGTAGACACCTAATTTAGTCCCCCTGTCCCGCGGCAGGACTCTATGATGATTAAAAAACTCATTTCTCTAGAAATTTGGATAATCGAATATACTTGGGCCTAAAAATAAATCTCATACTTATTTCACGGACCTTTTTATCCAAATGCCTCTTTTACTATTTTAATAAATGAATAAAATAAAATAATAATAATAATAATACTAATAACATATATAATAATAATATATAATAATAATATATAATAATAATAATAATAATAATAATAATAAGATAATAATAATAATAATAATATATATAATAATAATAATAAATAAAAAAAAAAAAAAGAAAAAAAAGATGTTTCAAAAACGTAGCGGCGTTAATTTAGTCACGTTGACAGCTCAGCGGTGACTAAGCTAACAGCGTCACCCTAGTGGGTTTGTAGGTTCCCTGCGCTACTGGGCCAGCGTGATACGGCGTACCACGCTATGTAGCCCCGCGCGATTAGGGTTCCCACGCTGTTATAAAAACCCTCATTTCCTTCGTTTCTCAACACGTTTTTTTAACTCACTTTCTTCCTCATACTTAAATAATCCGAGTATTGCTTTTAACAACCTTTTTTTTATTATAATTATTTATTATTTTATTTGCTATTTATTTTACTAAAAAGTGGCTACAAATTTTAATAATATCGAAACAATAATTCGAAACTCCGCCCAAATTAATACTCGACGAAGACAATCTTCAAAGGAGAAGTGTACGTTTCCTGAGAGCCCTAAAGATCATGTTTATGGAGTTTTAAGTTGTTGTTTCACTATTTATTTACTGCTTTATCACGTTATTATTGTTAAAGGACTTAAAATTGATTGTTTGCAGCGCTTAATCAAGATAATTCTTTCGGACAAATCTAATCATGTTAGGCTCCCTAAATTGATTTTAATAACGGTTTGAGTTAAATTAATTAGTTTTTTTTGTGATTCATTAATAATTTAATGCTCTTTTTTTGTGAATTTCTTAATTGATATTTTTGTGTGATTCTAAATGTAATTTCTGTATGGTTAAGAGGAAACTAGTAATGGCCGCCTATGGGCTAACCCGACGCACTCCGTCATGTTAGTACCTTCGCCCCCGAGTCCAATCTTTGGTTCGCTCGACCACAACTTGGAGTCATCCCCATGGGATCGGAGAGGATTTCCGTGCAATTTAGACAAACGTCCCTTATTCGAGTCCCATTCGTATCTAATCTAAATACACGGTTTATGAGTTTAGTTCCTAAAACTCATTGGCGACTTCTTACTAGCATCGTCCGTATTCGTATATTATTATCTCACTCGAAAAAAAAGATAATAAAAAAAAAGCAAAAAAAAAACACAAAAATAGCGTAGCGCGACTGACTTTGTCACGCTAACGTCGCAGCGTCACAAAGTTTGCCGTGCTGCACCTGCAGCGTGACAAGCTTTGTCGCGCTGCACAGTCAGCGTGACAAACTCTGTCACGCTACCACGCTAGCGCGACTGAAATTCCTGCGCTCCTGTTTTTTTGCAAAATACTTCTAAAAAAGTCCATTTCACCTTTCTTTAAGCCAATTTTTTAGGTCTAACTTGACCTATGGACGGTTTGGGAAAGGTGACCAAAAAATTTGGGACCCAAAAATCCGGGGCCCCTACAGTATGCTTTCATATTTTTTTTACTATGCCTTAGTTTCCTCTCTTATGGGATTCACAAGATCAAAAATCTTTTTTTAGTTTCAAGAAAAGATCGAGAATCTTGACATGATAGATTTGGTTGTATCCAGTCTAAATAAGATTTATGTTTTATGTTGCTTTGTTCATACCCTTCACCCTTTTGTATAATGTTTGTGCTTGTATCAGAACTGTACAAAAATTGGCATTGTATCGCAGCAATTTCTTGTTTGAGTGCAATGCCAAATTTTGTTGTCACATATATATCTTTGTTTGCATTCTAGCAAAAGGGGGTTGGTTTTTGCAATGAATATAAATCAGACTATAAAATTCTATTCGATGAAAAATTGTATTGTCTTTTGTGATAATTTTCATCCTGGTTGATGCCTTCACACTTTCTTGCTATAAATGTATTATGACTTAATCATCGTTATTTGATTGACATATTTTTTGTTTGTTTTTGTTTTTGGTGTGACAGCCTATTCTTCAATATTAATATTGATTCTGTGGAAGATTTTACTAAAAGAGGTTAGTTTGAATTAATGTTTCTTTCAAATGTCCATAAGTGTTTACTCCCACTCCTATACCTCTTTGCACCCGTTTTCTTTGCTTTTATAAATGTTCTCTGGCTTGTTTTTGGTTGCAGGCATTACAGATTTAAAGTTAGGAAAGATTGTCACTCCTTTGCCACCAAAGGAGACATTTTTGGATGATCCTTTACGTGTCCTTCGAGTAGTTCGTTTCGGTACGGATTTTTATTGAGATTGTCTTATCAACTGTTTATGTTCTTGAATCTTGTGTTTGCATGTTTTCATGGTAACTCATTTGTTCATTTCTAGGTGCAAGATTTAATTTCTTACTAGACGAGGAACTAAAGGAAGCTGCTGCTTCAAATGAAGTGAAAGCTGCTATTGCTGAAAAGATCAGCAGGGAAAGAATTGGACTTGAAGTATGTGTAACTATATATTTCTTGATGCTGACAGTACTCTTATAAGAAGTTTCCCCTGTTTTATTTTTGCTTTTAATTTCTATTACAGGTAGATCTCATGATTGGAGGAAATCAACCTGTTAAAGCAGTTACATATATTTGCCTTTGTGAATGAATTATATGGAGATTTGTCTTTGTGATCTTAGAGTTGAGTAATTAGTGTGGCAAACTTTTTATGATTAATGGCATTCGAGATTTCACACCCCTCAATTTTGTAATAATTTATTATTGTTATTCATCAATTTAATATAGTATTTGTTATAATAATTTTAATTTTTGGTCATTAGTATTATTATTTCATTACAATTGTGATTTTAATTTTTTTTTCTTTTCAAAAATCGCTATTAGTATCGTTTTTTAAAAACAAACGATACTAATAGCTATTTTTTTATATTTAAAAAACCACTATTAGTATTGTTTTTGTAAAAAAACGATACTAATAAGCTATTTTTCTACTAGTTTTTTGCGTTGCAAATTTGCGAGGGAATTTTCCGTCGCAAATTTGCGAGGGAATTTTCCGTCGCAAAATAGCCAACATTGCGAGGGAATTTTCCGTCGCAAACTCCAACAGTTCCGTCGCAAGTTTGGCAATTTACGACAAAAATTTTAGCGACTGACGTTTTGCGACGGAAATGGGATTTTGCGACGGAATGTGCTAAGTTTGCGACGGAATTTATCCGTTGCAAAATAGCTTTTATCTTTTAGTGGTAAAAAAAATTAAACAGAATCACGAAAAAAAAAGGAAAGAGAATCATGAAATAAGAAAAGAATAAAAAATTCGAAATACAAGCATTGAGGTTCCCTAAACCAAGGTTTTATGTCCTCTAGGGTTAAGCTCTAAAGGTCAATCCAAAGTGTCCTACATCAAAGGAGTGTGCTCCAACACTTTGCGGTGTGATAACCGTTAGATATGGAGTGTCTCCCCTCCAAGTACCATGGGCAACTTGGAATCGATGTAGTTGGGATAAGGTTGCGTTTTGCTCGGTTTCTTAGAGACCATGGGCCCCACCAAGTCAACGGTTCCTTCCCGAAATGTAATGTTATTATGGTGATCCTAAGGCATGTTTCAAACACATGGAAGCCAAGTGTTTGTCACATGTAAGCAATATGTCTAAAAACTGCAATTTGTTCTAAATATAATAAGTGTATGATTAAGAGAAAATTTTCAAGTCTCACCCTCTTTTAGTCCCCAGTGGAGTCGCCACTGTAGGGGCCCCGGATTTTTGGGTCCCAAATTTTTTTGGTCACCTTTCCCAAACCGTCCGTAGGTCGAGTTAGACCTAAAAAATTGGCTTAAGGAAAGATGAAACGAATTAATTAGACCTTTTTTTCAACTGAAATGGAGCGCTAGAACATGTACCACGCTACAGGCGTAGCGCTACAAGGTTTCTCACGCTGACCCTGCAGCGTTACAAGTTATGTGACACTACAGTGTCAGCGCAGGAAGGTTTGTAACACTACGAAGGTAGCGTAGTTAACTTCCCAGCGCTGCTATTTTTTCCCCTTTTTTTCTTTTTTCCTTCTTTTCAACAGAAATGGAGCGCTGGAACTTGTACCACGCTACAGGCGTAGCGCTACAAGATTTCCCACGCTGAACCTGCAGCGTTACAAGTTCTGTGACGCTACAATGTCAACGCGGGAAGGTTTGTAACGCTACAAAGGTAGCGTAGTTAGCTTTCCAGCGCTGCTCTTTTTTTCTTTTAAACCCAATTTTAAATCATTTTACATGGGAGAAACTTGAATACCGATACCAAACATGTTAATAAGAAGTCGCCAATGAGTTTTAGGAACTAAACTCATAAACCGTGTATTTAGATTAGATACTAATGGGACTCGAATAAGGGACGCATTTCTAAATTGCACGGAAATCCTCTCCGACCCCATAGGGATGACTCCAAGTTGTGGTCGAGCGAACCAAAAATTGGACTTGGGGGCGAAGGTACTAACATGACGGAGTGCGTCGGGTTAGCCCATAGGCGGCCATTACTAGTTTCCTCTTAACCATACAGAAATTAGATTTAATATCACACAAAATTATCAATTTAGAAGATTAACAAAAAAAAAGCATTAAATTGTTAGTGGTAACACAAAAAACTAATTAATTTAACTCAAACCGTTATTAAAATTAATTTAGGGAGCCTAACATGATTAGATTTGTCCGAAAGAATTATCTTCGTTAAGCGTTGCAAACAATCAATTTAAATCCTTTAACAATAATAAGGTGATAAAGCAGTAAATAAATAGTGAAACGACAACTTAGCTTAAAAGTCCATAAACATGATTTTTAGGGCTCTCAGGAAACGTACCACTTCTCCTTTGAAGATTGTCTTCGTCGAGTATTAATTTGGGCGGAGTTTCGAATTATTGTTTCGATATTATTAAAATTTGTAGCCACTTTATAGTAAAATAAATAGTAAATAAGTGATAAATAATAATTATTAAAGATAAGGTTGTTTCAAAGCAATAATCGGATTAATTAAGTATGAGGGACAGAGTGAGTAAATAAAAAGGTGTTGAGAAATGAAGGAAATGAAGTTTTTATAACAGCGTGGGAACCCTAATCGCGTTGGGCTGCTAGCGCGGTATGCCGAATCGCGCTGGCCCAGTAGCGAAGGAAACCCTACAACGCTACTAGGGTAGCGCTGTTAACTTAGTCACGCTGAGCTGTCAGCGTGACTAAATTAAGCGCGCTACATTTTTTAATGAAAGATTGTTTTTATTTTTATTTTTAATTTTTTATTATTATTATTATTATTATTATTATTATTATTATTATTATTATTATTATTATTATTATTATTATTATTATTATTATTATTATTATTATTTTTATTATTATCATCATTTTATTATTCATTTATTTAAAATAATAAAAGAGGCACTAGGATAAAAAGTTTCGTTAAATAAGAATGGATATTTTATAATATCCGAGATTTATTTTTATGCCCAAGTATACTCGATTATCAAATCTTCTAGAGAAATGAGTTTTTTAATCATCATAGAGTCCTGCCGCGGGACAGGGAGACTAAATTAGGTGTCTACAGCTGGCAATGCAGCGTGACAAAGTTTGTCACGCTGACTGTGCAGCGCTACACAGTATGTCACACTACAAGTGTAGCGCAACAAACTTTGTGACGCTGCGAGATGAGATAATATCAACGAATACGAACGATGCTAGTAAGGAGTCGCCAATGAGTTTAGGAATCAAACTCATAAACCGTGTATTTAGATTGATTACGAATGGGACACGTATACAGGACGATAATCTAAATTTCACGAATAACCCTTTCGATCCCATGGGGATTACTACGAGTTATGATCTTACGAACCAAAGGTTGGATTCGGGGTTGAAGGTACTAATATGGTGTAGTGTGTCATATTAGCCCGTAGGCGGCCATTACTAGTTTTCTCTCAATCATACACAAGTTATAAAAAGAACCCAGAAATTGATTTATAACCTAATACAAAATTACTATTTTTAAGGTGAAATAATATAAAACTAATTAATTTAGTCAAATCATCGTTACGATTAATTCAAGGTTCCTAGCATGATACAATTTATCCAAAAATTATCTTGATTTAATGTGATACATTAATTCAAATTAAGTCCTTTAACTACAATAAAATGATAAAAGCGGTAAATGATTCGAAATACCAACAACAACAAATCCACAAGTTTGATTTTTAGGGCTCTCAGGAAACGTACCACTTCTCGTATGAAGTTTGGAGTTGTCGAGTGTTAATTTGGGCAAAGCCGAATTATTGTTTCAATATTATCAAAGTTTGTAGCCACTTTTTGAATAAAATAAATAGTAAAATAATAATAAGTAATTATTTATAAAAAATGAAGATGATAGAAAAGCAATATTTCGGATTAATTTAGTGAAAGGGAGAAAATGAGTAAAAAAAGTTGTTGAGCAATGTAGAAATTGAAGATTTTTATAGCAGTGTGGGAACGCTAATTGTTCTGGCCTGCTAGCGTGGTACGCTGAATGGCGCTGGCCCAGTAGCGCGAGAAACCCTACAACGCTGCTAGGGTAGCGCTGTTAACTTAGTCAAGCTAAGCTGTCAGCGTGACTAAATTAACTGCACTGCGTTTTTGAAAGATTTTTTTATTTTTATTTTTATTTTTATTTTATTTTTATTTTTATTTTTATTTTTATTTTTATTTTTTATTTTTGTTTATATTTTTATTTGATTATTATTATTATTATTATTATTATTATTATTATTATTATTATTATTATTATTATTATTATTATTATTATTATTATTGTTGTTGTTGTTGTTTATTTATTTATTTATTTATTTTAAAATAATAAAAAAGCGTTGGGATAATTAAAAAAAGTCTGTTAAATATGATTGGGCCTTTTATAATATCCGAAACTTATTTTTTATACCCAAGTATACTCGATTATCCAATCTTCTAAAAATATGAGTTTTTTTTAACCATCATAGAGTCCTACCGCGGGACAGGGGGACTAAATTAGGTGTCTACAGTTAGCCCCCACTTTGATTGAGTATGAGTAAGACGACAATAAAAGTATGCTTGAATCGTTTTTCGAGACTTCCATATCCAGAGCCATGAGCTCTTCATTGACCAATGGGTGTATCAAATTTTAGAAAGCAACGGCTCTCGAGACCGAAATCGACTTTCCTTTAAAGAAACATATTTTAATAAATTCTCTTATTTATCAAAACATTTAACACTTAGCTAATAAATTTGTTTATTTAGTATTTTGAATAAATTTGCTTTTTACTGGAATTTTAGAAAGAAAAGTAATAAAGTTCATTTTGAGTAAACTCGATCATTTACTGAAATTGTTTGAAAAAAAATATTCATTTATCACCATTTTGGGTAAATTTTCTCATTTACCAAAATTATGGAAAACATGTAATAAATTCGCTCATTTATCACTATTTTGAGTAAATTCGCTTATTTACTGAAATTATTGGAAAAAAATGTAATAAATCCTCTTTTTTATTACTGTTTTGAGTAAATTCACTTATTTACCAAAATTATTGAAAAAAGGGATAAATTCGCTTATTTATTATTATTTGGAGTAAATTCGCTTATTCACTGAAATTATTGAAAAAAATGTGATAAATTATCTTATTTATTACTATTTTGAGTAAATTCGCTTATTTACCAAAATTATTGAAAAAGGGAATAAATTCGCTTATGTATTACTATTTGGAGTAAATTCGCTTATTTACTGAAATTATTTTAAAAATGTAATAAATTCACTTATTTATTACTATTTTGAGTAAATTCGCTTATTTACTAAAATTATTGAAAAAATGTAATAAATTCGCTTTTTTATTTCTATTTCGAGTAAATTCGCTTATTTACTGAAATTATCAAAAAAATGTAATTAATTCGCTTATTTATTACTATTTCGAGTAAATTCTCTTATTTACTGAAATTATTGAAAAAAATGTAATAAATTCGCTTATTTATTACTATTTCGAGTAAATTCGCTTATATATTGAAATTACTGAAAAAATGTAATAAATTCGTTTATTTATTACTATTTCGAGTAATTTTGCTTATTTACTGAAATTATTGAAAAAATGTAATAAATTCGCTTATTTATTACTATTTAGGTAATTTTTCTTATTTACCAAAATTATTGAAAAAAGGTAATAAATTCATTCACTTATTACTATTTAAAGTAAATTCGCTTATCTACTAGAATTGTTGACAAAAGCTAATGATGTTGTCATAAAATCACAAACCTTAACTCAATGTATTTTTCCTTTTGAGTATTTTGGATAAAGGAGTGAGAAAAGGGATCAACATCAAAAACAAACTCAAAGCATTTGAAAATACAGCAAAGCACAGTCAAGAACGCTAGCCTTGTAGCGTCACAAAGCCAACCACGCTGATGCGTCAGTGCGACAGTAGAAAAGGCGCTAAGACCTTCAGCGCGGTTGATGCTACCACGCTCCCAAGTGAGCGTTTTTTCATTTGTTGTGTTTGAAATGTTGCTCAAATTATTAAAGTTGATGTTCAATTGATAATACATGATAGTGTTGTGTAGGGACATTGGCATGGTTTCATTCTTGGGCTTGAGTGATGGCACTGCAGAATTAGTCGTGCTACATGTTGTAGCGTGGTAGAGTTAGTCGCGCTATTCAGGCAGCGTGTTTAGGTTTGTGACGCTGAGGTGTTAGCGTATTACATTGTCTTGTGCTACTCTGCTCTTTCCTTTAAGTGCTTCTTCTTTTGTAATGTAAGTGCTTCTATCTCAAACATTCTTTAATTAAGATAATTTTGAGACATATGAGATGAATTTGTGCTTACATGTTAATTTAGAGAATTATTTGTTATAACTTATTCAAATGTAGTCATACAAATGTTCAAGCATATGAAATAAGTTTGTTTTATAACGATTATTGAAGAATGCTCCAAGCATCGTAAGAGTAGTATGCTTTTATTTTATTAAACAAAAGTGCTTTGGCAAATGATTCTCTAAATAATGTTATAGAATGAAGTATAATGCTCCATGAACTATTGAGAAGTGCTCTTGATCAGTATGACTCGTTAGCTTTTAAATGTCATGATTAATAAATTTTGACATTTTTAAGAGTGGTAGGTAGTTCCTAATTTAATAATCAAAAGTGATGGTGCTCTTGATTAGTTTATTATAAGAGTAATGGGCTCTCAATTAATAATCAAAAAGTGAAAATGCTCTTGATTAATTTATTTTAATTATAAGAAAAATGAGCTGTTAATTTATAACCAAAAATGGAAATGCTCTAAATATTTATGAAACAATGTGCTCCAAGAATAAGAAATTAATTATCCTATTATTTAGTATGATAAAAGTAAAAATGTTCTTAATTTTACCTCAAATGACATAGCGCAAGAAAATTAGTAGCGCTGTTGTTGTAGCGTGACAAACTTTGTTGCGCTGCACTATGGAGTGCTGCATAATTTGTTGTGCTTGTTAAGTAGCACTAAAAATGTTGTGACGCTCCTCATTTAGCGCTACAAAGTCTGTGATGCTACGCTTTTTTAATTTTCTGGCTTTTGTTTTTTTTGTAAAAGCTTTTCAAGTTTAACTTCATTAATTGTTCTTGTATGATTGATTAGACCTTGGACCTTTTATTTTTGACATATCAGTAATGAGCTATATTTTGAGACCGAGGGTTCGAGTAAGGGAAAAATGGCAATATTTTGTGAAGGGTTATCTGACTTACTCCCAAAAAATAATCCCCAAAATGAAGTTTCAAGTGAGACAACTTCCATGTTTTTTTTTCTTTTCATAAGGGGAAACAAGCAAATGTCATAAGCTTAATGAGATTTTGAAGCAAGTCGCTTCATAACTAATTTTGAAAAGAACGTAGCCCCCAGGGTGTATAAGGTGGTGTAAGTATGGAGACTTGTAGCAACAAGAAAGGTCACAAATATGTATGCAAAGCTAGCTAGAAGAGTATGTAAAAGCTAGTTATAATGTAAGTATGCTCAAATTAGCTACAAATAAGCACGAGGAAAAGAACGTAAAATATGCACAAATGACCACAGAGGTGCCGTAGCATGAGTTAGTAGGAAGCAAGGGATGGGGGTGTCTCAACTTTCCCTAAATCGATTTTTTTTTATTAAAAAAAATGATTATTTTTTTGTACGAGGAGAATGAGGAAGAAAGAATAGTAGAAGTTAAGGATCCAAAATTGATTACAGTTGTTGTATAATATGCTTGACAACGATTATGATTCAAAGGGGAATGATTTTAGCTTGCTCATTTGTTCTTAGATTATGAGCCATCATCTTATACTTTCGTGATTGTCTTGTTTAAGACGTTTGTTTCAAATTCAACTATTGGCTACTAGTAATGTGAATCTCTTTAGAGAAATAAGAGATCAATATTATAAATGCTTGCTCAAGTTTTGAAGTGTTGAAGATGATAATACTTAAAGTAGACGAGTTGAATTGCCAAGTTTATGAAGACCAAAACTAGAAGAGATAGGAAAGATGTTGGTGATGAGAGGATGATATGGAGTCAAAGTGATGACTCATGCTGCCATGGATAGGTATAAGATAGCTATGAAAATTCATTCTTTAAGAGAAAATGCAGAAGTGGGATGATTTTGCGGAATAAAAAGGAACGAGTAAAGGAAGTATGTGAGTGTTTGAGTTAAAAGATGACACTACAAGAGTTGATGATGATGAGCATGAGAAAGGAAAGAAGCTTAATGAAGAAGAGTATGTGTGAAAAAAAAAAGGAAAGAATATGTGTAGAAGAAAATGACTTGCTTTATGTGACATTAAGGCAATTTTATTTTAAGGATGATTGTGTGTCCTAAAATAAAACAGTGTCCAAGACCTTAGGTGGGTCTTGTGTTCAAAGGACCCTTTTTTAATGAGCCCTTAAAATTGTACTCATGTTACATGTCCTTAAGATGTAGGACTATTAAGACCGCACCTTATGAAAGGTTGCATACGTATCCAATTTGAGTTGAAATCAGGTCTTACGTAGCTCTTGCTTCTGAGTTATTGATGTGCTAAAGTTAAAGGCACAATTTTCTGCATTTTGTTACACCTCAAGGAGGGCTTTTTCAGGGTTGTATCGTGGCTAAGCTTTGGGTGTAAGAAAGAAATTGAAAAGAAGGCTTAAATACCCATAATTAACCCCAACTATGCTACAAACTTGTTCTTAGACTTGAGCAACTCTATTACTTAAAACTTTATTTGTTGACAACTTTTCATGCATTTCCATTTGCTTGAATTGAAAATCAGAGCTACTTTCATTATTTTCTTTATGGAGTTGCATTTTAATTTATGTCCTCGTAGCATTCCCATCCCCAGGCTAAATTTGATATAAGTTGAAAGAAACAAGCTATGTATTTATGCACAAACGGGCTACCAAGAAAGTGGATTATAATGTAGGTTATTCAAGATAAGGGAGACATTTCTAGGGTTTCAAAGGTGCCTCTTATGTTGGTATATTGCATCTTTAAATAAACACTAAGTGGACTTGGAGTGAGCCCCCAATTTTTGAAACTTGAATTGAGCCTCAATCGAACTTTTAGGCTCGTGATGATTGGGCCTATGGTTAATAAAGTAAAGTTTGCTGCCCAAAAGAGAATTTATTTGAACCACTTTGCTTTAATAACTTAATTAAGGAATTGACACATTTAATTTAAAGGATGTAAAATATAGAGTAAGTTGTTCAAGGTGTGGATGCGTCAAATTGAGGATGCATTTGATATGAATAACGTAGTCTATATTATGCCGATTATGCTTTAACTTGTTCTTCATTACCATGTTGATTAACTCAACTTGATGAGTTCATTCACTTGTAATTTTTTAAGCAAGACATGATGAGTTGAGAGAGAATGTACAATTTGAAGATGAAATGAATTTTATTTTATTGATAGTTGAGATTAGTACATAGATGATACTTGGCAGCATAAGTCTCAAACTCTACTATGAAAGAAGAAGAAAAGAAAAGAGAGATATTAAACTAGGGAAGTGAAGGGATCTAGTTTTGGTCCAGATCATGTTTCTTGTATATATGCGTCTACATCGTCTTGAATAATGTTCTTCAGATTTTCTTGAGCTTGCATTTGAAGAAATTTAAATAATAACCATAATTAATTGGAACTTCATTATATTTTAGTCCAAACTATAGACCTTGGGTCTATTGATCAATAGATTCTAAATCAAACATTTAGGAGTAGGTTGAACCATGGGCTCATAATTTAAACACTTAGAATGATATGTTTGATGCAAAGGTGGGATGGAGTGTTTAGAAAAAAGTAGTAGCCAATATAGCACATATTATCACTTTCTAAAGCAAACAAATTTTCTTTTGTTTACATTAGACATTTTTCATCATTTTGTATGCCAATAATATGTAGCAACCCTTGCAAATTCATAGAATAATGATTGTGCTTAAAAGAATGTGTCCATTTAGTATGTGTTAATAGATAAAATGTTGAAAAAAAACAAAATGGGTTTTTATTGAACTATAACGGGATCTAAAATAACTCAAAACCCTTTTAGTTGGGGTTAATTATGATTTAATTGTGTATAGGTAATTTCAAATAAATACTACATATTTATCAAAATTATTCAAATACATGACTTTTTAGCGCAGAAAAAGTTCTAGCGGTAGCTTTGTAACGAGACAAAAGAAGTAACACTAGCAAGGTAGCGTTATTAAACTTGTGACGCTAACCGTGTAGCGCAATTAGAAGAGTTGTGCTGTTTGTGTGGCGTTGTAGAGTTAATTACGCTGCAAGATTCTATTGTTTTTTGCTAAGTTATCATTAAATTTAATTTGTATTTAATGGGTTTGGATTCAAGTCCATGTTGCCCATATATACGTTATTTAGGGTTAAATGGGCCTATTATTAAGCTGAACTTTTGAAAGTTTGGTAATGATGTTATTTGTATGTGAGACATTAAAAACATTGATCAAAATCGTGCATTTTCAAGCAATTAGTAAACTTAAAATTATCATTATTGGATCCTTACAAAGAGATGATGAGGGAAGACAAAAAACTATAGAAGAAAAATAGAAGAAAAAAGAAATAAGACTCAACACTTAGAGTTATAACAATCAAGGTTAATTGATGGAAAACTCATAGGAAATATAAAAATTAATAAAATAAATAAATATAAATATCATGATTAACCTTGATGGATTTTTTTTCGAGTTTTTTTTTTAATTTTTAATTCTAAGTGTTTGATTTTTTGAAATTAATACAAGGGAAAGTGAGATAGTTAGATTTATTAGAAATTGGGAACTAAACTAATAAAATTCTAAATGAAAGGAATTAATTAGTAAACTTTCAAAAGATTCGAATGATATTAAAAATCTCAAAAAGGTAAAGTATTTTTTAATTTGTTAATATTATTTGAATTTTCTAATAAATGTTAAGTGTATAAGTTAATTTCTATTAATCAAAATGTCTATTAATCAAATCCTAAGAAGATCAAGAATTTGATTAATAATATATTTTGCAATATTTTATTAACTAAATCAAATATATTGGTGTATAAAAAAATCTTCCAAGTAATCAAATGATATCAAAGAATATAATTTAAAAATATGGAAATTATTTTATGTAATCATTTAATTTAGTTAGCTAATAAAATATTGTGATTGAAAACGTTTGAAAATCTCAGAAAATCTAAATATGCACAAAATATAAAAAAGTAAAACATGCAACTATACAAAACAAAAAAGGAGGCAATAATTACAAAATAATGCAGTCAAGCTACGGTCAGTCATGGTCGGTCAAAAAGGTCCTACATCTAAGGACTGTGCTCCAAAACTTTGGGGTATAATAACTGTTAGATATGAAGCTTCTCCCATCTAAGTACCATGGGCGGCTTAGAAATTGATGTAGTTGGGATAAGGTTCTATCTTGCTCGGTTGCTTAGAGACCATGGGCCCCACCAAGTCAATAGTTCCTCCTCGAAATGTAAAAGTATCACTGCAATCCTAAGGCATGTTTCAAACACACGGAGGCTGAGTGTATGTTACATGTATGCAATATGACTAACAAAATGAAAATGTTCTAAATATAACAAGTGTATAATTTGAGAGAAAATTTTCAAGACTCACCCTCTTTTAGTCCCCAGTGGAGTCGCCACTGTAGGGGCCCCGGATTTTAGGGTCCAAAATTTTTTTGGTCACCTTCCCCAAACCGTTCATAGGTCGAGTTATACCTAAAAAATTGGCTTAAGGAAAGGTGAAACAAACTTTTTTAGAAGTATTTTGCAATAAAACAGGAGCATAGGAATTTCAGTCGCGCTGGCAATGTAGCGTGACTAAGTTTGTCGCGCCGAATGTGCAGCGCTACAAAGTTTGTCACGCTGCAAGTGTAGCGCAGCAAACTTTGTGACGCTGCGACGTTAGCGTCACAAAGTCTGTCACGTTACGCTATTTTAGTGTTTTTTTTTCATTTTAAAATTTTTTTTTTCAAGTGAGTTAGTATCAACGAATACGAACGATGCTAGTGAGGAGTCACCAATGAGTTTTAGGAATCAAACTCATAAACCGTGTATTTAGATTGATTACGAATGGGACACGAATACGAGACGATAATCTAAATTTCACGAATAACCCTTTCGATCCCATGGGGATTACTACGAGTTATGATCTTACGAACCAAAGGTTGGATTCGGGGGTGAAGGTACTAATATGGCGGAGTGCGTCATATTAGCCCGTGGGCAGCCATTATTAGTTTTCTCTCAATCATACACAAGTTATACAAAAAACCCAGAAATTGATTTACAACCTAATACAAAATTACTATTACTAAGGTGAAGTCGTATAAAACTAATTAATTTAGTCAATTTGTCGTTAAGATTAATTCAAGGTTCCTAGCATGATACAATTTTCCAAAAATTATCTTGATTTAGTGTGATACATTAATTCAAATTAAGTCCTTTAACAGCAATAAAATGATAAAAGCGGTAAATGATTCGAAAACCAACAACAACAAATCCACAAGTTTGATTTTTAGGGCTCTCAGGAAACGTACCACTTCTCGTATGAAGATTGGAGTCGTCGAGTGTTAATTTGGGCAGAGTCGAATTATTGTTTCAATATTATCAAAGTTTGTAGCCACTTTTTAAATAAAATAAATAGTAAAATAATAATAAGTAACTATTTATAAAAATGAAGATGATAGAAAAGCAATATTTCAGATTATTTTAGTGTAAGGGAGAGAGTGAGTAAAAAAAGTTGTTGAGAAATGAAGAAAATGAAGATTTTTATAGCAGCGTGGGAACCCAAATTGCGTTGGCCTGCTAGCGTGGTACGCTGAATCGCGCTGGCCTAGTAGCACGAGAAACCCTACAACGCTGCTAGGGTAGCACTGTTAAGTTAGTCACGCTGAGTTGTCAGCGTAACTAAATTAACTGCGCTGCGTTTTTGAAAGATTTTTTTATTTTTATTTTTATTTTAATTTTAATTTTTTTTATTTATTTATTGTTATTATTATTATTATTTATTTATTTATTTATGTTAAAATAATAAAAAGCGTTGGGATAATTAAAAAAAAGTCCGTTAAATATGAATTGGCCTTTTATAATATCCGAAACTTATTTTTTTACGCCAAAGTATACTCGATTATCCAATAATCTAAAGAAATGAATTTTTTTTTTTAATCATCACAGAGTCCTACCGCGGGACAGGGGGACTAAATTAGGTGTCTACAGTATGTCTTCGCAGGTTAGTCACTATAGTGGGTGAGAGTTATCATGATGGGTTAATTGGTTCGCCCATTTAAACCCATCAGAAGTATTTAGGTCACATTGGCTCGCCCTGTGAACTTGATACTTTCAGATAGCCTCGCTGAAGAATGAGGATGCAACAGTGTTCGGGGATCAACATAGTGGGCAAAAGTTATTGTGATGGTTCAATTGGTTCGCCTGTTTGAACCCATAAGAAGTGTTTAGGTCGCAATGGCTCCCCCTGTGAACCTAACACTTTCAGATAGCCTCATTGAAGAATGGAGACATAATCGCCTTCCATAGGCGTTTGCTAACCATACACGCTCCACCTCCTTTATATATAAACGTGCTCGTATTTTATTGTCACTAACACATTTTTTTATCCTCCGCAGGTGAATTATCATGTGTTGCGTAAGAGGACATCAAAACGACGGTCGAACTTATCTTTCCATCACTGACAATGAGATGGATGACCTAAAGAAAGGCACATGTTTGGTTTCACGTTGCCCACTAATGCGCCCAGAGGACGATCATCCTCCTATCGACTACTTCCTTAGTGATATGAGCAAGGAAGTGATGTCAGGTTCTGACAGGGCACCACCATCCTTCGCGTTTCGCAACAACTTTCAAGACCGTCCAGCCTTACAGAGTCCACCTTCTATGCTAGGCCGATCTATTGTTTCCGGTTCTGTCAAATAGGGTGGTAATCAACTGAGAATTTATGGAGACCACTACTTCACCTAGGGTTACTGGGATCGAACTAAGGACATTTTATCTCGTTTTAAAGAACGACTTGGTGAGTCTTCCATTTATAGCGTTGTTTATGCTTCCTTGTATTCTTATTCCAAGAATTCGTATATCATAAGAGCATTTTGTGAAAGTTGGTATCCTACTACCAACACCTTTCATACTAGGGCAGGAGAGCTATCCATTTCTGTATGGGACTTGTTTAGAATTGGAGGTCTACCTATAACTGAGGAGATCTATATGAGACTGTTATGCATTATGATCATTTCTCAGCACGAGATGAGAGTGGTGCCCGGGTGCTTTCTCAAGCTTGTGATTGCTTATTTGTTGCTTACCACTACCTTAGTAAACGACCAAAATCAAAGAAAGGGGTTACTACACATCAGTTGGTTAAGTATTGGTACCAAGGGAAAATCACTCATGAGGCCTATTAAATCTGCATCAAAAATATATTATGGTCCTGATGGCGAACTTAAAGCTCGACCAATTGCATGGACAAATAAGTAGTTCAAGCTCTTCAAATCCCTTAATATTACTGGCGAGCTCAGGACACAAACTCTTTACCCTTGCCACTTTTTGGTCATGTTGGTTATCTGTATTTGTGCTCCAAAAAGATGGTGAAAGGTTCATCAGACCTAGCACATTCAAGATTGCCACATTGATGGTGCGAGGCCAAACTTTAGCCTTGCAGTTCCAATTCTAGCTAGCATCTACCATTGTTTAAACACAATTTCTTAGTCAACTAAACCAACTTTCTCTGGAGCCTCTTTTCCAGTTCATTACTTGTGTGGGTGGCTTGCACAATACTTTAAAACTTATCATGATTTTGCTCTTGTGCCTCCAGGCCCCCTAATGGTCACCTTCTCTAGAGTTCAAGGTGCAAAATCTTTTGACAATCTCGCAGCACGAGCACTTATTCACGAAGGGATGTCGGCGGAAGTTGGTTGTACCATCATTCATAAAAATAGGGTTGAACACTTGTTTGATGATGGAAAACTCGCCCCTTCTAAATTTGACTATCTTGTGTATCTTCGGACAAGTCTCTTACCCTTGCGCTCCGGTGATGTATTTCACGTAGAGCCTTATATGCCGTTTCGATTTAGTAGATAATTCGGCTTTTGTCAGGATCTTCCTTGTATCTCGCAAGGTAAACCAACGAACCGTTGATCCTCTTGTTGCCTTATGGCATTAGCGAATGTTGCTATTCAAGAGTAGTCAATCTCATGTTTATGCTCCGAGCCTTGTTTTGAATTGGTTTGAATATAATACTCCAAATTTTCAACCTTGGTGGCCTAAGATATCAATCCGAGACCTAAGGGATAATGTCAACGTACTTTGTTTGAGCAATGACCCAGAACAATCCAAACGTGAGACTGGGCGACATCGAAAGGATGGTGATGGTGTGAGTCGCCCACCACATGGTGATGGCCACGTTGTAGAATCTGTTGGAGGTAATCCCAGTTTGCGTCCTTCTCCTATGAAAGCCCACCTTGATAATCGTCTAGCCAATAGGAAAGCAAGTGACACTAGAAGGACTGGTGATGCTGAATCTGATGTTGACTTTAAACATAAGAGGAGGAACAAAAGGCCATCCACTACATTTTAGGATGATGTGCATCGTGATTAATTTTTTGTCGATGTTCCTGAGTCATCCCACTGCCTTATGACTTCTTAATTCGTAGGAAATCTTTCCTTTTTTTTTTTTTCTTTCATTTTATTTATCTATTATTATTTTATTTTTCTTTAACAATTTTGGTAGGAGGAAGATCTTGAGTTGGAGGTGACAGAGCAAATTGACTTCGATGACTCTACTGTTAATGATGGTAATCACCCTCAACTACCACATGACCCTGTGCCAACTCCTTGAAGAGGAAAAGAGCTACATGTAATGAGAGATTTGACCAACAAAGGTCATTTACCTTCTTCTACCACTTCTCACCACACCGTGGATGGCCCTTCAACGAGTGAAGCTACTGCGAGGATATTGAATGTTGGTTCTAAACCTACAAGCTCCCCAGCGATTCGACCGAACAATTCTTCCTCTTCACCTGCATCCAGCTTCATGCCCTCTGGCTCCGCACGTGAATTACTTGCTAGTGCAATCAAGTTGTGTGGTGTCAGCCTTCTTACAAAACTCTTAAGGAAGTTCCTTTTTGTGACATCTCAATGATGTGTGAGGTAGCTTCTGATATTTACAAAGGCATCGAGAGACTAAAGGGGGATCCTAAACCTTTAAAGCATCAAGTCGACTCTTATATCATAACTGTTGAAACCTTTCTCAATCTACAACGTAGCATGGACGACCGTCAGCGCCCTGACCAAGTGGAGCAAGCCAAGCTTACAATGACCAGGGAAGCTAAAGAGATCAAGTCTGGCATTGATGCATCATTGGCAGAGGAGAAAGTTCTTGAAATGAAAATTGAGGCCTTACGCAAAAAATCGGAAGAAAAAGAAAAACTCTCATACTTCCCTCAAAGCTAAGTTTGAAGTTGTCCAGAAACGCATAGAGCGATTGGATGCTATCCCCTCATGGGACGCTGAGGCGATACAAGAGTTTGAGAAATATGAGAGACAGATACTTGATCTTCAAGCCTCAATCAACCCCGTGACATGGATAGATGATGATTAGGCTTTGAATCTTTTTTTGTTTTCTTTACTTTTTTTTTTTGGACTTTGAAATGTGTGGCATTTTTTTTAAATTATTCTAGAACTTGTAGTTTAAACTCTTGCTTAGGAGATTACTCCTTCTTGTGGAGGAGGGACTTTTTTTGTTGTTTGTTTGTTTGGCTGCACTTGAGTTTTCATTCTTTCATCATATATCATCGAATGTTTTATCTCTTTGATTACTCAAGCTGCCTACGTACTTGCAAGCAACAATGGCATCGCTTTGCAAGATCAAGCCATACGTAGTTCTAGTAACACCGTTTTTTTCTTTTTTTTATTGTTTCTACCACGCTTCAACAAAATTCAATTTACGAGTAGTAGTGCTTAATAAATTTGCCATTTATAGAACCAATGCGCAACCCATTGCCATCTACAATTTTATAAGCTCCATTTGTATAGACCTCTCGCACCACATAAGGGTCATCCCACTTAGATGTGAATTTGTTTCTAGTCTTACGAGATGTGATTATAAGTCTTCTTACTGCCAACACCATGTCCCCAACTTGAAAGGAACGAGGCCAAACTTTTTTTGTTAAAAGCCCGTGACATGCGAGCTTGGTAGCATTCCAAAATTTTGTTGAGCTTGGAGCCTCTTCTCATCAAGTGCTTCTAACTCTGCCAATAGAAGCTTATCGCTTTCTTCATTATTTAGACCTTCTTGTATAGCAAATCTTAATAATGGGATTTGCAATTCCAATGGTAGGACATGTTCTACACCATATAATAAATCATATGGAGTTGCTTGTGTTGCAGTCTTATATGTTGTCCTGTATGCCCAAAGAGCTTCTCCAATCGGCTCATGCCAATCGCGCTTTTTTTTTACACTACTTTACTCAACAAGTTACAAAGCGCTTTGTTAAAGGCTTCAGCTAGCCCATTTGCGGGAGCGTTGAACATTGACGATTTATGTTGGGTGAATTTGAACTTTTCACAGAGACTTGTCATCAGTCTGTTGTAAAATGGTGTCCCATTGTCAATGACAATTCGTTTTGGTACACCATATCTATGGATAATGTGAGTTCGAATAAAGTTAACCACATTTTCTTTCTTCACTTCACGAAGTTGAATTGCTTCAGCCCACTTGGAGAAATAGTCCGTTGCAGCCAAAATGTATGCATGGCTTGTGGACGACTTTGGAGTGATAGGTCCTGCGAAATCAAGTCCCCATGATTCAAAGGGCTTAGAAGCCACTGTGGGATGCAATGGTTCTGGAGTTTGATGAATAAAGTTCGCATGGAACTGACATGCTTCACATTTCTTCACGTAGTCCATTCATCATCGATGGAATATTTCTTCACGTTTCTGTCACAAAATAGTGACAAACCAAATCAAATGACCAAATGTTTTTTGCGACGGAATAATCCCTCGCAAATTTACGACCGAATTAATTCCGTCACAAAATTCCCTCGCAAAAAATCGACAAACCCTTATTCTATTTTGTTGCCAAAAAATTAAACCAACACAGCACATCACTTCTTCTTCTTGTTCGCCATTCTCCCTTCTCCCACAAACTAACCTAACCCAAAAACCCTCCTTCTTCTTCTTCGCCATTCTCCTTCTTGTTCTTCTGCGGTTCGCCACCACCACCATTCTACTTCTCCTTCTTCGGTTCGCCACCACCACCATTCTCCTTCTTCTTCTTCGTCGTTTCTCCCTTAAACCCAAAAAATTAAACCCTTAAACCCGTTTCTCCCTTCTCACTTCTCCCTTCTCCACCGTTTCTCCTCCCTTTGATTCCTTCGATCGACACCCTCTACCATCCACCACCAACCGCCGCAGCATCGCCGACCAAGTTAACTTAGTCAGGTACACCTTCTCCTTGTAATATTGTCTTTTAATTTGAATTTTTTTCTTTCAGAAAATAAATTGATAATTATTGATTATTTAGTTGTTGTTGTTTAATTGGATAGTAGGGGCTGAATTGTTGAATCTAATTGATCAATGTTCATAATTAAAACACTTGATTGAATTATTATTACCTAATTGTTGAATTTTTCAGCTTGAATTGCTGGAATTTATTGTTATAAAGGTTGGATTACTATTGGAATTGAAAATTTAATTTGTTGTTGGAATGTTGGGTTAGATTGCTTAAATGCTGAATTTTTTTGATAATTTTGCAGAATGAATACTATTTGATTATGTTATTATTCATTCTTAATTCAAACAATTTATTCGAGGATGACGATTATGTTTGCTGAGAATTGATTGATTAAGAGAATAGAAAAAGGAGAATAATGTTATTCTTACTTACTCCGGATTCTTGCCCACTAAAACCATCAATTGATAAAGTCAATATATTAGAGTATATGTGAAGTGTTGTTTTGAGTATATGGTGTGGATTAATCCACGACTGATGTATGGATACTAGTAAAATTGTTTGGTTTTGTTTAGCTTAAGCTACATTGATGAATTGATATTATAATACGGAGTAATATACAAATTGGACCGCGACTCCGCTCCTTCCCCACTTCTCTTTCCCTTCTTTCGGCGATTCTCCTCTTCTATTTAGGTAAATTCCATTCAAAGTTTCAAAGCTTAGTTTATAATTCGAATTTCAATATTCCAATAACTGAAGTTTGTTTGATTCTTTTATTAAAAATTTCAGATTTTGTTTAATAATTAATACTCTAATTTACAATGTTTAATAAATGTAGTGATTTTGAGTTTAATTGCTGTGTAGTATTGTGCTTTTCGTGTGCGAATGTTTGTTGCTCTTTTGTATCACAGAGAGTTGCTTGGTTTCATTTGCTTGGCAAATAAATTGTTTGATTTGTAGCTTTAACTTTGATATAATTTACAATGTTTGTGGTCCAATTTATATAAATGGCACTGTGGCGGAAGCTTATGTGACTTGATTGTGTTTTGTTAGGTAATGTGCCATTATGTGGAAAAGTATGAGTGTTTTTTATGGTTCTGTTATTGTTGATTTGTTTTTAGGTTCGACTCATGTATTTACCTGCTTTAATCATAGGTGAAAAGGGTAACGAGAATTTGGTTTCGAAGTCGAAAATTGTTTATTTTAATGAGTTTGTTAATAGGTATAATGCTGTATTTCCTGATGTAAAGATAAAGCAGAGTGATACTGTTGCATTGCTGTATTCATCAGGTACAACTAGTGTTAGTAAAGGTGTGATATTAACTCATGGAAACTTCATTTCTTGCCCAAGAACTTGAAGGCGAAACGAATGAGGTGTTCTTGTGTGTGCTTCCTATGTTTCATGTGTTTGGACTGTCTGTTATATTGTATGCACAGTTGCAGATTTGTAATACTATTGTGTGTATGGGGAAAAACGATTTCGAGATGATGTTGAAAGCTATTGAAAAGTTTAAGGTTACTAGGTTGTGGGTTGTTCCTCCTATTATACTTGCATTGGCTAAGCATAGTGCTGTTAAGAAATATGATATTTCCTCTTTGAAGCATATTCAAGTTTGTAAAAGTATGAAATACATAACGAAAATTAGTCAGACATACATTTCTTTTTGTGTCATCTATCTTAATTATGCTCAAATATTGAGGTTACGTGGTGAAACCATGAAAGTGTATTGTGGATTTTGTTGATGGTTTAAAATATGCTGCTATGAGGAACATTATTTTGCGGAAAATGTGTCATAAACGCGCCTCTTTTAATAGTGGGTGAGTGAAACTGTGTACAAGAAGGCGTAAGATGTGATAAAGGTTGATGAAACTTTCAAGAAAAGATCGGCACAAAACAAGAAGAACAGAAGGGGTGATTCAATGGAAAATCCCATTGAACCTACCCACTATCAAGGGTCTTCCTTAGCAGTGCAGCATGCTCAGAAGATGGTTATTTCTTCATGTACTTAAAAGTTCAATTTTTCATTTACATTTTCTATTATATGAAAAAATCATCCGTTATACCATTTGATAATCTATCTTCTAACTTTAATTTTATACCATTTGTTTTTCATTATCATTTACAGGCAAGGGAGAATGAAGGAAAGCTCCCATCCCCAGTTGATCTGCTACTCCGTACGCATTTCAAGGATGTCCCGGGAAAAGGAAAGGTGCCTGCAAACCGCACAGCAAAGCGGATTGCAGTAAGTTAACAAGTTTTGTTGTAACACTTGTAATTATGCCTTTTAGGGATGTTTAGGTTATTTATAGTTTGAAATGTAGAGATATGTGAAAAATTGGCACATTAGTACCCATTTTGAGCCATTTGGCGCCCATTTGAACCTAAAACACATGTAAGGCCTAGTAAAAATAATCTAGAGGTTGTAACACTTGTAGTTATGCCTTTTAGGGATGTTTAGCTTATTTATAGGTTGAAATGAAGAGATATGTGAAAAATGGGCACATTGGTACCCATTTTGAGCCATTTGGCGCCCATTTGAACCTAAAACACATGTAAGGCTTAGTTTGAAATAATCTAGAGGTTGTAACACTTGTAATTATGCCTTTTAGGGATGTTTAGCTTAGTTATAGGTTGAAATGTAGACTTATATGAAATATGGCCACATTAGTACCCATTTTGAGCCATTTCGCTCCCACTTGAACCTAAAACACATGTAAGGCCTAGTTTGAAATAATCTAGAGGTTGTAACACTTGTAATTTTGCCTTTTAGGGATGTTTAGCTTAGTTATAGGTTGAAATGTAGAGCCATTTGCTCCCATTTGAACCTAAAACACATGTAAGGCCTAGTTTGAAATAATCTAGAGGTTCTAACACTTGTAATTATGCCTTTTAGGGATGTTTAGCTTATCTATAGGTTGAAATGTAGACTTATATGAAAAATGGGCACATTAGTAGCCATTTTTAGCCATTTCGAGCCCATTTGAACCTCAAACACATGTAAAGGCTAGTTTGACCTTGAAATAAGCCATCTATTTTGTTACATAACTCTGGCTTTTATTGTTTACAATGTATGTTGGGTTGATTTAAATTCAAATTTGTATAACTAAGAATAATCCCCCCCCCCCATATCCCCCTTATCGTGTTTTTAATTTTAGTTGCGTTTTGTAGGAGACCTTTCAGAAGAAGCTTAACGAAACAAGTAGTGACGGGAGTCAGAGAACGCCCGATGAGTTATATTGGGAGGCATCTGGTGGTCGTAGCAAGAAAAGTCGCATCAAGGGTCTTGGTAGTGGTGCGGACCTGTATTACAGCTCTTCGAGGAGATCTGGATCATCGAAGCAGTACACGCCATCTGTATTTTCTCAAATGAAAGATCATTTTCTCAAATGAAAGATCATTTAGAGAAATATGTGGAGGAGGTGCGGGCTGAGGTTGAGGAGAAGATGCGAGCCGAGATTGAGGCAATACAGAGGACACAAAAGGAGTTTATGGAGAAGATGATGAGTCGATTCGGTAGCGACAGTTGTTCACCTTTCCAGATTCAGCCTCGGGACTCGCTAGACGACGAGGGCAGCGGCGCCGGGCAAGGGATGCAAGTGTAGATCGATACCTTGTAAAATATAACATAGTTTAGTGCCTTTATTATGATTGTTAAACTTTAAAACTATGAAACTATTTAAGACGGAAATACTTTGTACGCATATGTTACATTTGAAATATGTAATTATCGGAAAATATAAATTGTCCTGATTTGATTAGAACACATAACGTGGCAAATCATACAGGTTACAGGCTCACAGGCACAAATACAAATAAGCAATCAAAACATTAAAAATTAAAAAATCCCTCAACTTTTTTGCGACGAAATATTCCGTAGCAAAAGTGCATTATTATTTTTTTGTTACCGTTTGCGACGGAATTTGCGAGGGAATTTTCCGTCGCAAATTTGTGACGAAAATTCCGTCGCATATTTGGAAAATTGCGACAAAAATTTTAGTGAGGGATATTTTGCGACGGAATTTGTCCGTCACAAAATAGTTGTTATCTTGTAGTGTATTACTTTAAAAGGATTGCCCACTTTGCAAGTCGACTCGAGAGTACTGGTCTTGATGGTATGTACTTAATTGGGTCTGCTTTTGAAACAACATGAACTGTATGAGCTTGCATGTAGTGTCTCAACTTTTGAATGGCAAAAAACCACAGCCAGACAAACTTTCTCAATGGGAGAGTAATTCAATTCTGCTCCTACCAAGGTTCTACTTAGATAATACAGAGCAGTTTCTTTACCCTCTTCATTTTCTTGGGCACACATTACCCCCAAAGATCGTTCTTGTGCAGCAATGTAAAGAATAAGTTGCTTCTCCTTGATTGGTGCCCCTAGCACTGGAGGAGAAGAAAAATAATTTTGTATGCTTTGGAAAGCATTTTGACATGATTCGTCCCATTCAAATAGGGAACCCTTCTTCATGAGATGACTAAAAGAATGACATCTTCCAGCAAGATTAGAGATGAATTGTCGTATATAAGCAAGGCGCCCTTGGAGGCCCCTCAGCTCCTTGAGATTCTTGGGTGGTGGCATTTATTGGATCGCTTTGATCTTGGCTTGATCGATCTCAATGCCTTTATGTCTCACAATGAAGCCTACAAATTTTACAGACGTGATGCCAAATGCGCATTTAAGAGGATTCATTTTAGGTTGACATTTTCGCAATCGCTCAAATACTTTGCAAAGGTCTTTTAAGTGGTCCTTCCTTCTTTTAGAATTAAAAACCAAATCATCCACATAGCATTCCACAATTTTGTGCATCATATCCTCAAATATCTTTTGCATGGCCCGTTGGTGTGTGGCTCTAGCATTGTTTAGTCCAAAAGGCATGACTTTGTAGCAAAATATCCCTTTTGGAGTGCAAAAGGCAGTTGCTTCTTGGCCTTTGATTGCCATTTGAATCTGATTGTAAGCAGATGTACAATCCATAAATGTCAAAGCCTCCTGACCTGTAGTTGCATCGATCATGATTTCGGTAACTGGAAGGGGGAAGTCATCTTTTGGACATGTATCATTCAAATAACGGAAGTCAACACAAATCCTCAACTGTCCATTTTTCTTCCTTACAGGAACTATATTTGCTATCCAATTTGGGTACTTGACCTCGCGAATAAAACCAGCATCTATGAGCTTGTTAAATTCACTCTCAATTTCAGGGATTAACTTTGGCCTGAACCTTCGCTGAGGTTGTTTCTTTGGGTTGACACCTTTCTTTATTTCCAAGCAATGTACCCTAACTTTTGGGTTGAGTCCTAGCATTTCCTTATAACTCCAAGCGAAGACATCTTTATAAATAGAAACCAGATTATGGTATTCTTGCTCCTCTTCTTGACAAAGATGAGCACTAACATACACTGGTCGAGGATCTTCAAATCTCCCTAAGTTTAGCTCCTTCAAATCATCTACTGTGGCTTGCCCACCATCTTCCAATGTCCTGGAAGCTTCATCAGTTTCAACTTCTTTCTTCAAGTTGGAGAATTCTTGCACTGTGACGTGATGCGACATAATAATTTGTTCTAACTCCTCACTCGGTTTATCTTGCTTAAATATGACAACAATCCGAGCCTTAGCCTTTAGAGGCTGTCGTTTGGTGATATCAGCCTCTTGTTTCCGTATCATCCTAGATGGAATGACACTCTTGGCATCATACTTTCCCTTAACACGACTTTTCTTGGAATCATCTTCCTTGGCTTCATTAGCTTTACTCTTCAAACGACTAAAGACTAATTGTCGCGACAACTTTTGAAACTTAGGTGTTGCACCGATCCTGTTAAAGACAGATGGCTTATCCCTTATGCAAAAAGCTATTGGAGATAAATTTAAGATTTGATCATTTTCTTTTGCAACTTCTTCTCTTTGCCTAGCCTGTCGAATTCAAAATAGCGTGCTTTAGATCTTGATGGATCCACCCTATTAGATATAGAACCACTTGGTGGCGCGTCATTGTTTTCATCCCCACCTTCATCCAATTCTTATGTTTTAATGTATTGCATGGAAGAGGTATTTGCCTTACACACGACAATGATCTTGATTGGCTCGGACGATTCAAAACCAAGACCTACCCTAGGCGCGCATTTACTTTAACACAATATTGCTGAAGCATCTTATGCGTACCATTGAGTGCATCTGCCTTAACTTCAACGACTTTTCCCAAGAGTTTATATGATTTTGGGTCGAACTTGTCTTTATTGAGACCTTGGTTTTTGGAACTTTCGACCCACTTGAAAGTCATTGGCTTTGAAATTTGACTTTGATTACCTTTAGGATTTTGATTCTATCTAAAGTTTTGCTACTATGATCCCTAATTCATTCATTGTGGACTTAGGCATGATGTTTACAGCCGACCCACCATCTATTAGAATACGTCCGGCCTTTTGACCCCAAACGAATCCTGTCATAAATAATGGACGGTTGTGGGGTTTAGCTCCCATGAGTAAGTTATCATCAGTAAAGACTATGGCACTATTGCATGTTGCGCATTTGTCAGAATTTTCTTTAACTTCACTAACATCTTCTACCTTATCAGTATACAACTCTGGCTGCTAAAGTGCCAAAGCCAAATGTTTACATATTTCTCTTGGCAAACGAAATATTTCCCTCCATTCCATACGCGTGGGGAGTGCATCAAGGATAGTCGATATCTTCGGATCCGCCGACGACTCAGAATGTTGAAGGGTTAATTTCAGTGACACCTCATGCTCATTAACTTTCTTCTTCTTCTTCTTCTTCTTCTTCTTCTTCTTCTTCTTCTTCTTCTTCTTCTTCTTCTTCTTCTTCATTGTCATCGTTATTTCACACTCCTTTCAACATGTGTCTCCGCTTTACATTGAACATTGGATGGTCGGACTTGTACCAAAATAGGCTCTAGAGACCTAAACTGTATTAATTCCAGCTGATGAGAAGGTTCATCAATCACTACTGCAGCATGACTCTTTCGTAGAGCTTTTGGAAGTTTTATAACTCTTTCTGAACTCTTTCTTTTCCTTAGACTCAGTTTTTCATTACTTTTATATTTGCTAGCAATGGTAAGCTCCATGTCATGGGCCCGTGTTTTTGGCATTATTCCACGAAGAATGTACCGCAAATCCTAATCCATTACAGCAGAAGTTCTATCAATTAGTCCTTGCACTCAAGACTTAGAGCGCGCCATCGAATGATGTAGTCAATGACAGGTTCTTCTTTCCATTGTGTGGCATCAGTCAACTCAGCCATGCTGACAACACGTTCGGTACTATAGAACCTATTTAAGAATTCTCCCTCCATTCGCTCCCAACTATCAATTGATTGGGGGGAAAGATATGTATACCAGTCAAAGGCAATATCCTTGAGAGAACAAACGAATTGTTTGACCAACAAGTCATTGGTAGTACCAGCGTTGTTACATGTCTCAATGAAGTGTGCGACATTTTGTTTAGGGTTGCCCTTATCATCAAATTGATTGAACTTTGGTGGTTGATAACCGGCTGGCATGCACAACTTATCAGTCCTCTTAGTATAAGGCTTCACGTAACGGTGATACTCCTTACCACTGACACTTATTTGATTCTTGATTGCTTCAGCTATTATGTCTTTAATTTGTTGAGTAGTAACCAAAACATTCTTGGGATCACCAAATTTGTCCTTCTCATCCTCTGAACTGCCCTCAGATTTAGAGTTATCCTCCTCACTTTTAGACGATTCAACAATTTGCATCCCAATCTTCTTCGTCAGTTTAGCAATTTGCTCATTTTTGCTTCTTAATTTAAACATCTTTTTCCTCTCCATCTTTTATCAACTTGCTAATGAGAGCATTCATGTCAGCAAGTTCTTCCTCCATAATTTTGTTTTCATGAATCACCATAACAAAGGAAGTGTCCGGCTGAGGTGATTCACCTGATTCCTTGAACATAAAAGGCCTAAGAGGAGATGAGAGAGGAGAACTACTATCAGTTTCAGAGTAAACCTCTATGTTTGGGTTGTAAAGGGGACTATTGTGAATGACCAAGTCTTCTTCCTTGTCAACATCAATTTTCCTTAGCGACTTGAAAGAAGTCAACGACAATTGTTTGTGTTCAGCAATGGAAATTGAACTCGTGTGTTCAGTGCTAGAGTTTGAACCAAAGACAGGAGACTCACGTGCTCTATAAGATGTGTTAAGGGCCTCCAAAACAGCCTCAACAACGCTACTCTTGCGTACTTTGGTAAGTACCACAGCTGCACACAGACTTGCTGCAGCAGACATGACTGCAACCCTTTTCATTCCCTTGGTGAATATGCCACTGTTCGGATTTCCAATAACTTCACCAAGTCTTGCTGATTATTGTCAAGTATTGACAGACTTCTTTTTCTCAGCAGACTTTGAAATGCTCTTGTTAGAATACATTTTTCTTAAATTATTTTTTTAAGTGTTTGAAGAATTGAGATGAGAAGCAGAGATGGTCCCACCGAGCGTGCCAGAAATTTGTTGCTACTAAATTTCAATTCAAAGTCAATGACATGCAATTAAGTAAACAAATGATATTTTATTAATAATTTGGATGTAGGTACAATCTCTGTAAGCAATTTATAGGAAATAAACTAATTCTTCTGATTCTGTTCCCCTACTGTTAGATGACACCTGTCGACGTCAACCAGATTTGTACGACAATGTTTGAGTGATGGTTGATCAGCTTTAATCTCGTTTTGAATGTGTTTGAGTGCCACCTGAACAACCTGCACATTATAGTAGTGCTTGTTGATTGTTGGCATAGAGAATGAATTTATTTCTTTCTCCTTTTTTTTCCTCCTGGAATTTGAGTTGATGATGGGTATTCATAGGAGAGTTTAACATCCATCTTGGACCCGGAGATGTGGGCTTGGACTCTTTTGATAACTTAGAAGTCTTGTAGTCCTTTTGGCCTAATCACTAGTACAAAATTTACATTTTGCTGCGCCTTATTTGCTGCGGTTTTTTGGTGTTTTATAAAAACCGCAGCAAATAAATTGATATTTTTGTTAAGGAGTATTATTTGCTGCGGTTCTTGTGTAACCGCAGCAAATAACTTTTTTTTGTTGCTATTTATTAGTATTTGCTGCGGTTGTTAACCGCAGCAAATAGTGCTGTACATTTTTTTTTCTTTTTCCTTTTTTTTTTCCCGTTGGGACTGTTTTTTTTTTTTTTTAATTTTTTCCTGCCTTTTTCTTTTGTTGTTTTGTCGTTCTTTTTTCTTATCTTCCTAATTCATTCTCTCAAAAACTCACACTCAAACCAAACCCTAACCAAACTCCCTCTTCCCTCATTCTTCGAATCCCATCTTCTCTCACACTCTTCTCTGAACTCACACTCACACACCTAACTCCCTCTTCCGTCTTTCTTCCGTCTGAACTCACAGTCAGCTTCATCACTCCCTCATTCTTCCGTCTGAATTCAGTCAACCGGTTGAACTCACTCCACCGTCCTGCAGTAGTACAAAATTTCGTCTTTTGCTGGGCCTTATTTGGGTTCTCCGCCGCGTCGCCGCCGGATACCTCCCCGCTGGTCTGTAGCAATTGGGTTTTCTTAGGTATTGAATTAATTTTTAATTACTTCTGCTTTAGTTTCCTTGATGTTAGTACAAAGCTATTTTACATGGAATAGAAAACATTAATTGTTATCATGTGAATATGTGATGTGGATATATCAACTAATTTTAACCTTGGTGTTATGTAGATATATCAACTAATTTATTAAACTAGTTGCGAAGTATATGACTAGTAACTTTAACTTTAGACGAAAATATTGATATACTACCCTTGAGTTGGTGTTACAAATATCTTGCAATGGAATTTTATTTGTTGAAATTACACAAGCAACAACTACAAGCTAGATAAGGAAGATGATAAAGTTAAGGATTTTAAATGTTGCAGAAAAGTGTATGTATCTTTGTTCATGTAGCTAGGATGGGTATGTACCAAGCAACAAGAAGAATGTTATGCACTCTTATAAGTCATAAATATTAGTTCTGATATGTGTGTATTTTTATTTTTGCTTTCCAAAAGAAACTATTCTCCTTCCTTATGTTATTGCTTTTAAAATTTATAAACATCATTACATTTTTGCAAACGCATAATAAAATAGTGCATGTATATGTAAATGTAAAGCAGCGCATTTGCACCGTATATTATTGTTTTTATTTGTATAATGACAACACAAGCATATATAAGTTCAACAAATACATAAAGCTTCGTCCCTAAACCTATTTCTTTTGAAAGAAGTAGCTCATCATGCTTATAAATTTAATTTGTAGTTCATTACACATTTAAATTCCTTACTGATTTGATGAAGTTTTCTTCGATATATACATTTTGTCTTCGGCTTTGTGTTGATATGCGTGGCACATTTGTACATAGAAATAGAAGTATTATTGGTTAGGATACATTAGGTAAAAATCTAACCTCATCTGTTTTTGTGTCTCCATATAATCTGTTCAAGCAATGTCTCACACCATTTATCAAAAATATTTTGAGCAATCCAATCAATAGCATCATAACAATCAATAGCACTAACATTATTAATGTCAGTTAGGTATCGCATAGCATCAAAAATGTTAAATTTAATCATTTCTCCATCAAATTCCATTGTTAGATTACCCTCATGAACATCAATTTTAGTTTTGGAAGTTTTTAGGAATGGTCTTCCTAAAAGTAATGGCACATTATCAATTATGTCACCCATATCAAGAACATAAAAGTCAGCAGGAAAAACCAATTCATTTACTTGAACAAGAACATCTTCCAAAACTCCAAGAACATAAAAGTCAGCAAGTTGAATAACAACATTGGTTTTAGATAAAGAACCCAAATTTAAAGTGTCATAGACAGACTTAGGCATAACATTTATGGAAGCACCTAAATCTAGCATGCACTTTTGGAATGTTGAATTACCTATTTCACATGGAATAGAAAACATACCAGGGTCTTTGCTGTTTCTTTGTAATTGTTTAGGTTAATATAGTAATAATAGATTGATACGCGATTTACTTTTGCATTGATCTAAAGATTGTGTCTTTTATTGGGTTTGTTGTTTATGCATGTTTAATTCTGTTCTTTATCATGGCTGACTACTACTGCTCTTTATCCGTTCTCAGTTTTACTATTTGGAGCTTTTGCAACAAGGGAAAAGCTTCTCACAGCAGGTGTGTGATTTTTTACTTTATCAGGCCTTTGTCTTCATTTTTGTAACTCGGGATCAAGAATTGTATCTGATGCCTTGCTGATGTAGACCATGCAACCTATCTTTTAAACTTTACTACTAGCTTCTTTGTATAGAGCAGCTATTACATTATTGTATAGTGTTATTGGCTTGCAATCACAGTAACTTGTAGGTACTTTTTCTTGTGAAAAAAGTTAATTAAGGACATGACATCCCTTCAAAGATTGTTAAATTCAAACAGAAATAAGAAAATACCAAAATATAACCTTTTCTTTTCTGGTCTCCTTTTCTTCATTTTATTGCAAGAACTAGAGTTTCCACAAAATGCTTGTATGGTAGAACTGGCATGTCTCATCCTCAAAGTCACATTAGATTCTCTGTTTTGGAAAACCTTAGTGGTTGTTTTGTTGTTGTACGTGCTGTGCTGCTGCTGTTTTGCTATGCTACTGCTGTTTTGTTGCTTGCTGTTTTGTTGGCAGCAACTGATCATTTATCAGTTTGTCTAGCCTTTTGTATTAGGCCTATATCCAATCCCAATGTGTCAGGGGTGACAGTTAATTACCACATTGTGTAAGATTATGATCCATATTTGCTTAATTGATTATGATTTCTTATTTTTGATTTTGGTAGTTTAATTATTCACTAAATTGTATTTTATTATTTTTTTAATAAGTCATTAGTTGGTATTTGTGTGCTGTTGTAGTGTTCAAGTGTTGTTGCAAACCATAAGTTTATTTAGATTTATGTGCTAAACTCTTGAACAATATGTTGTGTTTTGTGAATATTATTGTGGGACTTTATTTATAAATAAAAAACACTACTTTAGGTAAATTTTTCTCACAAAATTGTTTTCCATGAAAAGTTTTATCCATCGAAACAAACGAAATCTAAATGAAAATTGCTACCTTAGTTATGAAGGAGTTATATGGCCTGAATTTTTACATTATAAGTTAATTCTAAGGATGTTGTGATTGCATGGTTGTTCATTGTTTCTTTTTCTTTTCTTAGGTAATTCAACTCACATTTGAAGTTCATAATTGCACTCACATTGTTTCATTTATCAGAATGTTTAATTTAGTTGAATTGCTAGTCCATACTAGATAACATCAACTCAAAATCCAGCTAAGCTGGAGCTCCATTTCAAATACTAATCCATAGTAATACCTCAGGAGTCCATAGTAAGTTCAACCCTTTCTAGTACTATGGAATGGGTGTCGCTCTTAATGACGAAAAAGATGAAAAAGTTGGAATCATTTACCAAGGGTATAGGATTCCACACCTCCGTTGTTAACATATGAGCGATGAACCAAACAATTTACAAAAAGAAACGGATTTTCACTCCATACTCTATGGTTTCATATTCTCATTCCATCCCATTCCAAGTTTTTGAACCAACATGCTCTTAGTCGCTACTCACAACTCGAATGCTATTGGAAAACAAAACCAACCTCCCAATCTAACAAGTGTAAATGGATTTTGAAAAATTCCTTATGATCTCTCACTACTACGTAATTTGCTTCTTCAATTATAGTAAGCAATTGCTGAACTGATTGTGGGTAATTAAATGTTTATTAAAGCAAGAAGCACATTTTTGAAAGAATTATACACAACCATATATTAAATTTACTATGTTATTGTACTGAATATCTTCAATTGTGTGTTATTAGTTGCACAAGATGTCAAAGGATCGGTCATGGATGTACAATTGCCATGATAAGGCGAAATTTGTAGAAGGGGTGTTTGAGTTTTGTGAGCGTGCAGAAGCATATTCACAAACTCAAAAAACCGGGGGGTTTTACTGTCCATGTTTTAAGTGTGCCAATGATCGTAAGTTTGAAAGTATTGCTGAGGTCAGGCTGCACCTACTTCTTCATGGTTTTCTTCCTGATTATTATGTGTGGAGTTATCAAGGTGAGACAGGAGTCCATGACGGTCCTTCGTCGCGTGGTAATCATCAACATGATGATAGTAGTCATCAACATAACAAGGACTATACTCATGCAACCAATGATGATGTCTATAGGAATGATGATTACGAAC